>OY987319.1:14521327-14691943 GCA_963920655.1 Geranium rotundifolium | reverse complement strand
TTGAATGATTTGCAAAGTACTTGACTCTTGTTGTAAGTATAGTCTTTAATAAGACTCGTGTTATAAAAGGAAGAGTTGAAAAGTAGACAAAATATAGTAGAAGAGAACCGTAAACTGACTTCAAAATCATATGAAGTCCAACAGAAACTTGATCATGTTGTACATTCTTCTACGATATTATTGTGTTAATCATGACACATGATTTGCTAAAGTTGTGTTACTTTTTTATTACAGATGAAATATTTAATATGTGAAAACTGTAAGATTAGAATTCAATTGGAGAATTTTTTTAGAAGAAAATGAACTTTAAGTTGGTTGTTGTTATTTGTGTTGAGATATATATGAATATAAAATTTGCTACTTTAATTTTTTTTTTTGCATTTGAATATTGTTTTGGAGCTTCTATCATTAACATAAATATCATCGATCTTATAATTGGTCCATGCAGAAGACGAGTGAGTGGAATAATGTGAAAAAAGATTCTCCAAGTATGGACAAAAAACAAGGGCAACAAGTTTTATTATTTAGAAAGATGTGGGTAAAAGGAAATTTGGGGAACGATGCTAAATAATGGGCCACTTTAAGAATCTTATATTTTGAAAACAATGGTCATGTTAGTGTCACGGGGAATGATGCCAATCAATGCATATCTTCAGTGTTATGAATATTTTTGTCAAGTGTGTTGCATTTATACATAATTCTACTATAGCAATGCTCATCAATTTTTTTAAAAGAGAAATTAAATGTCATTTTGAAGCAAGATTTATTCATCAAGACTCTTTGATCGAGCAGCAATGGAGAAATAACAAATCTTCTCTCAATCATAGACGGCCATCAGTACATTATATTGTAAAATCAGTTACAAATTGAAAAAGTGCCACTGGTGAGAGAAATTCAAGAGGTGCAAAGGCAATTCCAACCGATACATAACCAGATTCATTAGTTTTGTTTTTATCAATTTTGAAAAATATGAATTCAAAATTGAATTATCAATTTATCAAAACCACTCTATGTTAAACCAAAGGAAAATCAACCACAATACCCCAAGCGTCGAGCCCGCAAAAACCCAAACGCAACCATATACCAAAAGCTATATCAATCTAACACTAAATACAACCTGACAAACATATTGTTCGTGAATATCCCCAGCATTTACAGGTTTCAAAACCACCCATTGTTTAAAAATGTGTGGCTAAAAGAAAATTTGGGGAACGATGCCAAACAATGGGACATTTTAAGGATCTTATGTTTTGAAAACAATAGTTGTATTAATATCGGGATCTTATATTTTGAAATCAATAGTTATGTTAGTACCATGGGGAATGATGCCAAGCAATGAATCATTCTAAAACTTATATTTTGAAAAAATACTTATATTTAGTATTATGCATGTTTTTTGTCAATATTTTGACTAACATTCGAAATTATATATGTTTAGTACTATGGATGTTTTAGTGTATTGTATTTATAGATAATTCTACTATAGCAATGCTCATCAATTTTTTTTAAGGAAAAATTTAAATGTCATTTTGAAGCAAGACTTATTCATCAAATTTCGACAACAATGAATATAAACAAGATAAAGAAATCTTGAATCAATATTATTAACAAACATTTACCCCCGACTTACAATAAGGATCTATCGTCTTTCTATCAGTGGTAAAAATAACAATGTAGTATATTTATTTATTTATTTTTATTTTTTGAAGAAACCGAATTTTATTTAGAAAATGACAACTAACCCGGCATCAAGCCGGACAGCTGAAGCAATAGTTGGTGGGACAGACCCCTCACCATAATCCCAGCTACTGTTAGTTAAAGCGTACTTGGCCAATTCATGAGGCACTTTATTACAGATTCTACGAGCAAAAGTTAGTGCGAGATTCACCCCTGGGGCAGAAAGGATATGTTTGCAATCTTGAATGATACCCCCGAACATATTCATCTGTTGGTTCGGTTGTCGGATACTATCCACCACCCGAATACAATATGGTTCTAGTGTCGCTTCGTTCCAGTTATTCCCTTTTGCCCATGATAACGCTTCTCGGACTCCTACGGCCTCCACCTCTTCGGAATGGAGATGCCCCGTAAACCTTCTGGAGAGAGCTCCCACAATACGCCCCTCTGAGTCTCTACAGACCAGTCCTATGCTCCATAGCCCCTTCTCCGCGTCTACTCCCCCATCCACGTTTATTTTTACTTTCCCTGGGTCCGGGGGATCCACTGTTTTGGGGATTCTGCTACTAGCCTATCTGCTCCTAGTCTATCTGTCCCAGGAACTCTTTCTCGAGCTAGTTTTGCAGCCCAGGTCTTTCGAATCCCCTTTGCCATCGCGGCCACTCTTGCTGGATGGAAGGCTTTCGCTTTCCAAACAACCTGATTTCTCGCGTCCCAAATTGCCCACAGAGTGATTGCATAAAGACTTGACTCGTCCTCATCTTTTTTTCAAATTATATGTATACATTTCTTGTGTATACACTATACTCATACTCAATGTTATTATTTACGGGTAGCAAGCGCATCGCGCGAGTTCCACACTAGTACATATAATACATATTGCATATACAAATCAACCATATTTATAATTTTTGTGAATACACTTCAAAGTATAACTTGAAAGCTATATATTGATAAAAGGTGATATAAGAGAAATGTAACAAGTTGAGATGGCCGAGTTGGTCTAAGGCGCCAGATTAAGGTTCTGGTCCGAAAGGGCGTGGGTTCAAATCCCACTCTCAACATTTTCCTTTCTTCTCTTCCACTGAAAGCCCACCTGAGCAAACTCCGTATTCGGGCCTAAAGCCCACTCTCCATTTGTTTTACTAAATCTTTATCTGTTCTAAACAGTCCACAGTTGGTCTCAAAATATTCAATTTATTTTTCCATGGATTTTGATATTTCTGGGTATGTATTATAAGGTTTCTGTAAGTGGGTCATGTTAAGTTTGCTTTCAACTTGGTTCAGAATCTGAGAATCAAATAGATTGATCATCAATTTCACTATTATGTGCTCTGCTAGAGAGTTATTCTTTACAAGGAGATGGTGCAAAAGGAGTCAATCCAGAAGATATTATTTCTTTTGTCTATAGTATTCAGGGTTGCGTGAAGTTAGAGATATTAAGGATTTAATTAGGTTAATTATAAGTAGTGTTACAATCTTCAACAAGGGATCCGTGGCGCAATGGTAGCGCGTCTGACTCCAGATCAGAAGGTTGCGTGTTCGATTCACGTCGGGTTCAATTTACCCCAAATAATCCCATCTTTTTCGTGATCACAGCCTCAGTGTCCAAGGTCGTGGTCTCTTTCTTCCCCGTGACTGTACTGTACCACTCTTTCTCTTGAATAAGTATGTATATAAACCCATGCTCACCACTAATTATTTAATGGATCACATTACTGTTACTGTTTCTGTTTCTTCTCCCAAAAAACCCTAACCTGTATGTATGTATCTGAGGAATGGATGGTTTCAATAACGCGAATTCGCCGCCTCCGTTCCTGAGCAAGACCTATGAGATGGTGGACGACCCGGCAACGGATGCGATCGTGTCCTGGAGCCCCACCAACAACAGCTTCGTCGTCTGGAATCCACCTGAGTTCGCAAGGGACCTCTTGCCCAAGAACTTTAAGCACAACAACTTCTCCAGTTTCGTCCGGCAGCTCAACACTTATGTATGTATCTTTGATGACTGATTTCATAGCTGTGGATTCAGTCTTCTTTTTTACTGTTCTTGATTATCCCAGATAGTGATTTACATGACATGAGATATTAAGATAGTTCTGCCTTTTGGAACTTAATATGGTACTTGAATGAATGAATTGCTTGTGTCTTTACTCACAACTTGTTACCTACTTCTGCAAAAGACTTGTCAGATGCTAGTCATTGTGAATGCCAGTCTAGGTGATTAGAGGTTGTTATGTATAAAAGAACATTGGATGGAAAATGATGATGACCTGAATAAAAGGTTATTAGTTAAGTGTGTATAGTTTTGATCCCTGTGACCTGTGTTAGCTACCTGGACTAGTTGATGGGTAAGCATATTCCAATTACTGTGCCAAGAGCCTATTGTATTACCAATTTGATCTACTTATAGTTTTTTATTGGACTGTAACCCTGTCCTTAGATCCACACCATAAGGTTATGAAAAATTGGTCATGTGATATTAATCTTTCGCAAGTGGTATACCTTTACTCAAGTGGGGATACTATATTGGTAGTAAACATTTTCGAGACACAATAATAGCAAGGCAATATTGCTTCTGTTCTGTGAACATTCTTATTTCCTAGTTATGGACAAAGACTTGTCATATGTTGTGTTTTCTTGATCAAGCAATAGATTATCTACACAATTGATGCCAATTTGGTAGTTTAGAAGTCAGGTTTTTTAATCATTTTATTTGTGTACTTTTATTGAAGTACAACCAAGTATTAGTGTGTGACTTGTTATTGTTAATTGATCCTCCTGATGTTGTAGAAGTACGTTTATCATGTTGCTAGGGATAGTTCACTTGTTGGATTTATATTTCCTCTTGTTTGTCATATCTGCTTGCTGCTACTTTGTAGAGACAAGGCTTTATGTCAGTGATTCTTTGTTCATGATTTGGAGTACTTTGCAATAGTTGTGAATGTTGATGATGGCTTGCGGAAGCGGTATCAGAAACTCTAGTTAGTTGGGGCAAAATTAAGTTAGAGTAATAACACAAAATATTGACAATAAGTGGAAGAAAGTTTAAGAAAGTAATATGAAAACTAAATAAGTGAGTGGGCAATAGCCCCCACAACCAATCTAGTTGCTCTGTCCTGGTTTGCTTGATCGAGTTTTATTTCTTCATTTGGTTATATCATATTTGACTGTTGATGCTTTATAGAGACAAGGCTGTATGTCAGTGATTGTATATATTCATAATAGGGAGCTCTCACAAGTTATTAATGGTGATGCGATCAGTGTATGCACTGGGTACCTGTGATATTCTGTTGTCTGTTCTTATCTATGTCCAGGTTTTCTCGAAAGGTTCTCTCTATTTTCCTATTCAAGATTTTGTTGTAGTTTAGCGTGTAGAGTTTCATTTATGTACATATTACATAGTGGTTAAGTATTGCATGATAATTTAGGTGTTTAAGTTCCCTGAAAGACGATTGTGACCAACGTTATGGTGAATATCAAGATTTCTTGATTAGTCACCTCTCATTTGTGTTTGTTCTCTTACTGTAATCTCTAATAAGAGGATTAATGAGGCTACAAAGAGCATTGTGAGGTCTGATAGTGAAGAGGTATCAGAATAGGGAGAAAATATATGTATGAATTGGTTGAGAATGTAACATTAACGTTTTTTGTTTAATTTAGGTGATATGGGATATGCAAAATGAAGGGTCAATTCTTTGGCGTCATTTTCTTTATGTAGGTAGGAGCGGCATTTTTCATTGTTAGGGGAGGCCTGAGTCCAAAGTTTGTGGCATTATAAAAAACTATCAATTTGACATGGGTTACATCAGTTACTTCCTCTGTTGCTGAATAAGTCTTCTATTGGATTTGGTGCATAATTTAAGGAATTGTTCAGTTAATTCCCCACTTTTCCACCATGTCCGTGCATAATATTTAACTCATAGAAGGTCATTATTGGAAAGTAGATACTTATTGTGGAACATCTAATTTAGGAAAGTACACTTATTTCAGAACGTTGAAAAAAAAAAACTGTTTGGTTCTGTTCTGGAAAGTTGGACACATATTCTCATCCTTTTTATTCTGTGTTCCTTTCTCTGCAAATCAAGTCAGATTAAGCTGATAACATTTTGATCATGACTGAATTTAATGTTGAAGTAACATGACCTTTTGGTTTAATTTCCCTTGTTTACCTGTATAAGATATGCTTACTCCCCAGTCTTAATATACATTTGACCTTTGATGTCACAATTTGTGAATAGGGATTCAGAAAGGTTGATCCAGACCGCTGGGAGTTTGCGAATGAGGGGTTTTTAAGGGGCCAAAAACACTTGCTTAAGGGTATTAATCGGCGAAAGTCTGCACATGTACATGGAAATCAACAGTTGCAGCAATCTCACGCTCAAAGTTCATCAGTGGGGGCATGTGTGGAGGTCGGGAAGTTTGGGCTAGAGGAAGAGGTTGAGAGGCTCAAAAGGGACAAAAATGTTCTTATGCAGGAACTTGTCAGATTGAGACAGCAGCAACAGTCTACTGACAATCGATTGCAAACCATGGTGCAGCATCTTCAGGGGATGGAGCAGCGGCAGCAACAGATGATGTCCTTCCTAGCAAAGGCTGTACAGAGCCCTGGCTTCTTGGCACAGTTTATGCAACAGCAAAATGACAACAGTAGACGGATTTCCGAAGCCAATAAAAAACGGAGGCTCAGGCAGGATGGTATTCCTGATGGACAGATTGTTAAGTACCAGCCTCTGCGGAATGAATCAGCAAAAACAATGCTCAGGCACATCATGGAAGTAGACTCTTCTTCTCGGCAGGAATCTGTCAACAACAATAACAATAGTTTTCCGATTGGTGGCGGCCCTTCATCTTCTAATGCAGTTGACTGTTGTGGGAGCTACTCAAACCGCGTATTGGGAGTGATTCTTCAAGAGGTTCATCCAACATCAGGGCACTCATCTTATATTCCTCCAGCTGCAGGCATTTCAGGGAATGAAACTCAAGAGACGCCTTCCATGTCGGTTCCTCAACCAGATGTTGTAATGGCTGAACTTTCCCAAATACCAGAAATGATTCCGGAGGGTGTACCTAATGCTTCTGAGGAAAATTATGCAAGACCTGATTCAGAGAATATTGGATTTATGGATGCCATTTTATTTGGAAGTAATGGGTCTGAGCCTTTTGGACTTGATAGCATCTCCCCTGATCCTGACATTGACTGGGATGAGATATTTGCGCAAAGTCCATTGCTCGAGGAGGGAGAATCAACTCCTGTGAATGACAAATCACAAAATATGGATCAGCTTACAGAACAGATGGGGCTTCTCGCATCTGATACCAATGGAGTTTGATCTTATTCGCCAAAGTGTACATTGTCTATGAAAGTATATGAAGTAAACACCAACGATAAGCCACTTTCCTTGATAATCTCCAACATTTTCTTCTGATCGTGGTCTAGTTTGCACATATTGGTAGGAACCAAAATACAGGTTTGACTTGTGATATAGAAATCTCCCCCCTTCCATGTCATAGATAACAGTCATCATAGTGTTAAAATCTCTACAACAATATGTACAGGTTAAGGTCCGGCCAGGTAGACACTGCCTCTGCCGAAGGGCATATGACTCAATGATTATTGATACTTATTCTATAAACTAGATTATTGTAAAGCTATGCTAGAGATACTGTGCCTCTGCTTTATTGTATGTCCTGTAGATATTGGTAGTGACCGATTAGTTGTGTCACAGTATAGATTTTGCAGTTCTTGAAATTGCTATATTCATTATATAGCTGCATTTTGTTGCCTATATCTAGAGGTGGAATTAAACATGTTTTTGTTAGATGAAAGAAGAAATAATATGAATGGTAGGGAATTGTGGATTGAGTGTTACTCCAAAGAGAAGAAAGTTGGAGCAAAATTCTATAATAGTTGCCTTGAAGCTGTCCATTTCGGAAGTGACATAATATACATACAAAAGTTTACTTGTTGGGTGGGAAATAAGAATGAAATAGAAATCAAACTACATTTCTCTTACGTACGCTAAGACCAAAAACACGACATGTTTCTTTTGAGGACGAAGTGGACATGATCATAATAATGCCAATACATACGCACGACAGCAAAATTGAAGATGGTTTGTGGGTTGAGGTCCACATGCTCTGCACTTTCGGGGTCGTTCTTCTTCTTTGCAAATCTCATCGGATTTTGAACAACAATCTTAACCAAGAAATTATACCATACACCTCATATTTCTTTACATTTTGCTCAGATATAATGTAAACGCCGGAAACCTCAACCGTGTGAATTTTCTGGTGCCAAAACTGGGTTTTTTTAAGAAAAAAGTTTATGTTCGTAAAATTTCCTATAGTGATGTGAATGGACTTTTAGTTTTATAAAAGTGCTACTTTCTATATCTTCATATTTTATTGCCTGGTTTGTTTGTTTCTCTTCATTTTCTCATCCTGTATCATTCAAGTTTCAATAGTTTAATCCCATAATTTAAATAAATTGATGCACATAATGCAGTAAGATAAAACTAATTAATTGGATTGAAAGAGACCAAAAGTGTGTCACGGTGGTTTGGGGTTTACTCGCTTTCTTAAACTCGATACTTGGGTTTGAGGCTCAGTTAGTACCCACCCTATGTTGAGAAGTGAAAGCTAAACCATAATCAAGAACTGTGAATTCCGCTTCGAATTCCGCTTCGTTTCCAATTCTTTTAATTCAAAGCCTTCGATTAACCAGTAAGAATCACATGCTGAACCGAGAATATGTTATTTATTTTTTATTCTTATTTTGTTTGCAAACTTTATATTTCGATTATTTTATAATAATTAAATATTAACATCATGGTTTTGTTACTATTTTTTATAATTGCAAATTTAAAAAAAAATTACTATAAATTAGGTTTAAATTTATCTAATTTAGCGCATAAATCAAGTCTAAACTAAAAATAATAAACTAATCGATTTCAACTGGAAAGAACTAAAAAACCAAATCAGAGAACCGTGATCAAAACTATATCGTTTACTTATATTACAATTACGGGTATGGTTCAAGTACTTGTAGAATTAGGTCTGGTCCAATTTCAGACCAACAACAATACTTATAACCCTTAATGTTATTATAGAGTTTTAATTCAATTACATATAATAGTCGAATAAGATAATTGTACAATAAGTCTCTCGGTAATTTTGAGAGATAAGAGGGAGAGTAGGGGTGGTGGTGGTGTGGTGATGATTGGAGGTAATTTTGTGCTCGGAAAGGAAGGGGCCTCTACGGTCCAAGGAGACATAAGTATGTAAGTGGTAGGGATCGGCCATCGACCAGCCTACTCCATCTACATTTGGATATCACGAATTTCCAATTCGAAAACCTCTTCTCTAGGCACGGATAATCACTGGTACGGATATCCCAGTGAAAGTGATAGCCACACGGCACCCGCTCTGCCGCGCTGTGCTTTTAGGGCTCGCGCAAAAACCGCGATCGTATCAAGTAAGATGGTGGTTCAGGTTAAATTCTCGAGAATCAAATAGGGGCGTATTTGTAAAACAAAGTGTTTCGGTGTGTTATAAAATGTATTAAAAGTACTCAAATTGTTTTTGGAGGTTGAGATTTTAATAAAAACACAATTCAAGCGTTCATGCTATCAAACAATCTTTCACACTTCAAAGCATTATGAGAGCATTTATCACAATTTTTGAATCACACTTCAATTTTCAAATCGATCATAAGTAGCAAGTTCACAAGTAAAACAAATAAAACAAAAAGTCAATGCAAATTTCTTATCAAACCAGCAACCACGTGTGCTAGACCGATAACAAGATGTCAATTCAATTCACTGAAACATGCACATGAAAGGCGGCCTAAGTCTTAGACGTTGAATTCGTCTCTCGACATTGGAAGCGGCATATTCTAGGGTTGGCTACTTTCTCGAGACATTCAGACTAATCTTCGAATGCAATAAGACGACTACTTTCAATGAAGGAAAAATGCTCTACGAGTCGATCCCTCAAATATACTTATGTCCACCCACAAAATCTCATCTCATAGTCAATTGTGAGCAAAAACATGCATAAAATCAACAAGCACGTATATTTAAGCATACGCTCAAAGTTCTTCTCGGAATCGTTTATGAGCTAAAACCTAAATACAATCCTCAATTTAATATATGCAAGCAATTAATAACAAAATAGATTAACCATTCAATCATGCATCAAAAGTGAAAATCATATTTTAATTAGCGAAATACCAATAATAGTTCTAACACCCATTATTTAGGGTTTTTACCCAAAATCATCGTGCTTGACAAGAAGTATAAATTAATGCCCATAGTGGGCTAGATGCTTTCAAAGTGGCTTCAAACTATGTTCTCTTGATCTCTTGGTGGATTCATGCAAGGGATGACGGTGGATTTGGCGATAGATGGTGGTGGATTGGACTTTGAGAGCTCTTAAAGCAATGGGATATGACTTGAGCTCTCAAAGATGGAGAAGGTGGCTAAAAGTGAAATATGTTGTGGATCCATAGGGCTGGGAGCCCTTTATAGTCTTTTTGTCCTCTGTTGCATCGTGATGCGCATCACAAATGTGTGTGACGCGCGTCACGTTCTCTGAGCTGGCGTGACGTGTGTCGCAACTCTCCAGAATGTTGTGACGCTTCTCCTCTTTTGTGACGCGCATCGCAACTCTCCAGAATGTTGTGAGGCGTGTCTCTTCTTTTTTGACGTGTGTCGTCTTCTTGTGACGTGCGTCCCTCCTCTGCTGCTCCTCTTTTCTGTACCGATTTGCTCCGGTTTGTGCTCCAAATCCCACTCTAAGCATTCCTAAAATCAAACCATGGCAACAAGCAGATTTTGTGCCCCAATGGCCCAAAAATGGTCCAAACGAGGTGAAACGAAGTGAAGATGTGGGGCTTTTCGGGTGAGAAAAGGGAACGAAATGTCTTATATCAAAAGCTGACTGGTCAGGGAAAGCGTTATGGTTTTGTTCATTTTCAATCTTAGGTGGAGGTGGACTGAGAGATCGAAACCATGAATGATATTTGGGAGCAGGAGGAGAGGCTTATAGTTGCTCTAGAGTGTCGAGGTAATATTAAGAGAGGTGACCCGATAAAGAGTGCCGAAGTCGGAGGGAATAAGAGATAAGAGTGTTTGTTACACGATTAGTCCATGTATGGATAAGGGTTGGGTAGGCATGAAAATTCACAACTTGGGAGGTGTGCCTCTCTGGTATTGTTCCCTGAGTGGGAGGCAATGAATGTCGTTTGGGGTAAGATATGGGAACAGTTGAGTCCTTTTTTTTTGCGTCTAGTGATTATATGGATAGACTGATTTATAAAGAGGGGAAGGGGGTGTTCCTGTTGAGTGGAGATCATAGGCCTCCCTTTATTAGCTTGGTCATCGAACACGTTGGCTGATATTCTATGTCGATTCAAAAAGTTGGTGACAATCCATCATATCTCTATGAATATGCAAATTTTTTATCGTGCACGAAATTTATATACTATAAATGTCTACCCATTTTGCTCAGATGTATTTAAACAGTGAGAAATGTTCTGAAACTCTTGATCATGGGTAGGATGAGTAACACATTCAAGGACAATCTATCCTAATTATTAACTTTTCTATCTAATCCCCACTTCCAGTTATTATACTTCATATAGTGGTCTATTAGAACATGCATAAATGAGGTGATTTGTAATAGGGAAACTTATCGATCAACGATATCCTCCATTGAGCCAATTCTATTATGTCGGAATGGAGATCCTCCCACTCGACTCCGACTTCCCTAATTTCGCTTCGATATGAAAGAATGAAATGGGAGAAGCCTCTGGATAGGCCCGTTAAGATCAACATATACGGTCGATCAATTTCGAGTTAAGTACTTTTGGATTGGATTTCGATGTCGTGGATCATGCGGATCTGATATGGGCTGCTAAATCAGTGGCGGAACCCGACATCACAGATCTGAAGACAATGGAAGCACTTGAAATTCAGGAAGCTCTTCGATGAAGAGCATAATCTGAATGGAATGGTGTGGTGCGGAATCGACATCGAGTCTTACTATCATAAATTAGTTTAGCTCCTCGGTATGGGTACTAGATACCTAACGCACATTGGGACAGTTCTAACAGACTGCGGAACTTTCATCTATGTGTTCCCAGATGTTAAAATTTGTTTTTATTTCAACACGGCAGTAAAGCATCTCAATATTAGCTAGAGTTGCTCAATAACTTGGGGGGGGGGGGTTTAAAAAAAATGTGATTAATTAAAGTATTTACCAAAATGTGTTACTATTCAAAATATTTTCAAAAATGAGCTTAAATCCCACCGTAGTTACCACGTGTCAGCTTAGGAGATGATGATATTATATTTTGAGTTTATTTACTATAGCAGCAGTACTGTTCATAACAAAAAAATTTTGTTTATTTTTTTCTTTAACATTTTATTAGTACTCTTATTAATATTACTTTTGGCATTTTTATAAAATAATAAATTTCATCTAACAAATTGAATGAGACCAACTTTAAATTAATGTATGAATTTTGTTATTTTGTAAAATTTAGTATTCTTTTTATATATTATTTATCGTTTTCGTCATTAATTGCAACTCACTTCAAATTTTATAAAATAACTAATTTCATCTAAAAACTTAATAGAAACTCACATTAAATTGTAATTTGGATCAATATTATTTTATAAAATTTACTTTCTAGGTATATTATTTTTGGCTTATATCTTTAATTGCATACCATTTAAAATTATATAAAATTTAATTGAGGCTCACTTTAAATTTTGTGAAATAACATTGATATTCTCTAAAAAAACATTGATCTTCTCTAAAAATTTAAAATAAGCCTTAATTAATTTGTTGTTATTTTATAAAATTTAAAGTGGACCTCAATTAATGACATAAAGGTAAAATAATATATAGAAAGAGTACTAAATTTTATAAAGTAACAAAGAACCAGCTTACAATTTAATGTGGGCTTTAATTAATTTTTAGATTGAATTTGTTATTTTATAAAAGTTGAAATAAGCCCCATTAATTATATAAGCAAAAAATAATATATAGAAAGAGTATTAAATTTTATAAAATAATATTGATCCAAAATACAATTTAATGTGAGTCTCTTTTAAATGTTTAGACGAAATTAATTATTTTATAAAATTTAAAGTGGAATGCAATTAATGGCGGAAGCTATAAACAATATATAAAAAGAATACTAATTTTATAAAATAACAAAATTCATATATTAATTTAAAGTTGGTCTCATTTAATTTTTTAGATGAAATTTATTATTTTATAAAAATTTCAAAAGTAATATTAATAAAAGTACTAATAAAATGTTAAACAAAAAAAATATGTTAAATAAACGTAAAAAGTAATTCATCCTCTCTTGAGATGATATGTGGCAACTGCTGTGAGACCAACACATTTTTGTGAAGGTATATTTTAGTAAATACTTTAATTAATCACGTTGTTTTGAAAAAAAACCCCAATAACTTTGCTAAACTTATTCTTTTGATAATTCTTAATGCAAATCCTTTAGTTTTGAAAAAAAAAACATCTACAAATTTAGCATATTCTAACGGAGGCGACTTCAAAAATAATTAGTGTATCTAAGTAAATGTCTTTTGATTAAATATATATACGTAAAATATACCTCTAATTACGTCCAAGTCCAATCATGTGAAATTATCGGTTCTAAAAACAAAACGAGAAACGGAGAGCCGGTAGATTAGCACATGTTAGCGTATTGCAAATATTTTAAGATGTTTTTATACACATCGTCACGGCGTGCCGTTTGAATTAGATCACATGATTATCGTGGCTTACGTGTCGCGTACCTACCACCTGTAACTGTACTGATTTACGTTTTTGCCCACATAGGCGGCGACAAGATAAGAATTAACGGCTACGATGCGCAACAGTTGTATGTAATGTAGGATCGAAAATAAGTGAAAGAAACAGGGAGACTATTTTATTTGGATATATAATTAAATTCCTTTTTGGAATTGATCTCTAAAGCTAGAGAAGAGAAGAGAACATCTTTGTAATTGTAATCGTGTCCTTATAAGAATAAGATCCGAGGAGCGACGAGGAAGAGAGGTTGTTTCCAATTTCTTTGCGTTTCTCTCTTTCGATTTTTCTTTCCCGAGAAAATAGAAAGGAAAACCGAAGAGAAGAATGGGGAAGGGAGAGGTGGGTGCAGAGACGGCCAAGCTCGATGGCGGATCCAAGTATCCGTTGAGCTTTTGGGAGGTAGCGATGGCTTCTGCGATCGTCTTCGGTTTTGGTTTCGGCCTTCTCTGTGTCTATCTCACCATGCCCGCCTCTGATTACAGCTTCCTCAAGCTGCCTCGTACCCTCCAAGATCTTCAAATCCTCAGGTTTCTCTTGTCTTCTTTTTTTTTTCATTTCGACGATTTAAATTTATATACTTTGTTTGGTTCCTTGGTAACCCTTTTTAGTTTCCTTTCCTGGGGAAGGGTGGAATTTGTATGTATTCAAAATTGTTAATTTAAGCTAGAAAGGGAAAAAGGTTCGGTTACCGGAGATAAAAGATGAATTTTATTTATTGTTTTGAGCATTTACCTGACTCTGGCTTCCTTTGTATTGAATTTTTGCTTTTACTTCTACATTTGGCTTTGATCCTTGGTTGTTTGTTTGCATATTCGGTATTGTTGAATAAATGGATCCAGAATCGAGGACTCTGGACATTTGAAGCCTTTTATGATACCATAATTTTGGAGAAAGGGCTGATTCGAGGAGTACTTGTTAGTTTGATAAAGCAACCCTTTAGTTATCTGCATGCTTGCATACATTACAAGTAGTAATGAGTTGATAGGAACAGATAGTTATGGGCAAAAGGCCAAAAACATGAGATGATGATGGCTATTAATTTGAGTTTGGTGAAGTTGGGTGTGAAAGGGTTGGGGAAGAATAGTGAAATATAGTTTGGGAGGCAGAGTGATTAATGAGGTTGGAAAGCTTAGTAGTTGACTTTCATGTGCTGATCCTTGTAGCCCATTCAAAGTTGTTTGTATGCTGGGAAATGTAGCAACTACCTAGGATCCAATTAGAATGAAATGTCCCTGGTAAGATAAGGAGGAAAGAAGAAAGGAAGATGTTAGGGGTAGAGATTTTAGCTAGCTGAACCTTTGAAAAAAGCAGGGAAGACGAATTGGAATATAACTTTCTTACAGTGCCCGGCTTAGAACATTTTTTCAGTTCTGTGGTTTGACTTAATATCATAATCATGGAGAGGGTTGGAACTTTGAACTTGCACAATATCATTCACATGGTATAATGGGGTTGTTTAGTATTTGAAAGGGGTGTCACTAATCACTTCAATTTATGAGCAAATATGATCCAATTAGGTAGGTATGCTAACTCATTATATTTCTTGTCACTTATCCATTTTGCTTAATTTCAAGATGGAATTCATTCCCCTTTTTTTCTTGGTGTTGTAGTCATTGGGCTTGTAGAAAGGTATAGAATTCTGATGTTTGCTCATGCTCTGTGGGTTTTGTTTGTATAGGGGTAACCTCGAGAGTTATACAACTGACTATACCATACAGGTCCTTGTGGGGTACTCTGCCGTTTACATTTTCATGCAGACTTTCATGATTCCGGGGACCATATTTATGTCATTGCTTGCTGGATCCCTTTTTGGAGTTTTCAAAGGCGTAGCATTGGTAGTGTTCACTGCCTCTGCCGGTGCTTCTTCTTGCTATTTCCTTTCTAAACTGATTGGGCGACCCCTTGTGTTCTCTCTTTGGCCTGATAAATTGAGTTTCTTTCAAGACCAGGTGAATATTAACACATTCATGCTGCTACTTTGTGTCCACAAAACTGTATATCAATAAAAAAAGGAAAAGCATAACAATCGTTTCCTTTCCTTTCCCTCTCAGGTGGCTAAAAGGAGACAGGGGCTGCTAAATTACATGCTTTTTCTGAGGGTGACCCCAACCCTGCCAAACACTTTCATTAATGTTGCTTCACCAATAGTGGATGTGCCTTTTCATATCTTCTTATTTGGAACTGTTATTGGCCTCATTCCTGCTGCTTATGTCACCGTCAAGGTATGTTCATGCATATATTATTTTTGTTTCTTGACAGCACGATTTCAAGGTAGAATAATAAATAGTGAGTCTCAAACAAATTGAAGTTAGTAAGTAGCCAAGCATATCTTATCATGCTGAGAGAATGTGCATTTAGTAATCACTTAATTCAACAAGTTTTATGGTTCCTTACGTCTATCTACAAAGTATTGTTGTCACCTATAGGAGTTAGTCAGAGGTATATCAAGTAGTCCACATCTTTCTTGACATGCGGAAGATGCAACTAATTGGTTACATGTCAGTGATTCTTTCGTAATGTATTTCTTTTCTTGATCTGTGGAGTATGTAACTATGTAATGTCATTTACTATTTTCGTATCTCCATCTTCATTGTGATCCTTTTGGAATTTTTTCGGGTTATTTAAAAAATCTATTACCTCTTCTAGGTTGTTCAGTGACCTTAATGTGAATCTCTTGATGTTTTGCCGCTCCTTTAAAAGTTGTTCAAATATTGGTCAAAACACTATTGTTAATGTGAGCACATATTACCATTCATATAAATGTCTATAAGTATTTTGACCCCCTTTGGTTAAAGGCAACTATCATTATCTCTTAAGGTATTAGTGTTTCCAGTTTTTTCTTTTTCCGTCAACCTCTTATTATAATCTTCTTTGGTTGGCACACATCAAATACATTTATTCCAGTGTAAAAGGTATAATCATAAGATGTCATACGATTTGCTTCATATTATGAGCTCTTTCATTTATAATTATGTCCTAACCAATTGTTAGGGGATATTCATCTACAAATGAAAATATACTCATGAATATTCTTACACATTTACATTATTTTTGGTTTGAATTTATCAATCTAGTGATAATTGTCTATATTGACGAATGAATAATTTGATTCAAATCTATCTTGTTATTCTTTATCCCAAGCAAAGGAGTTAAGGTAAGTATTAAGAGGAAGTGTTTATTCCATCGGAAGATTGAAGAAAATGTGTTTTTGTCAAAATTGGAACCATATAGTGTTGAAGTGTATCCCAATACCAAAACTATGCTAAACTTAGTCCATCCTAAAAGCTTGCTTAAGCTTTTGATTTGGAGCAAGTCTAACACGATATCAAGGCTTGTTTTTCCTCCCCTCCATGGCCGCTATCACTTGATAAAACATCTTTGGACCTTCACCCATTAGTTTAAGTTTTTGGTTCCGAATTGACTTAATAACAGTTAGGATCAAAGTTCTGGAGTAAGAGGAGTATGACAGTTTGGCATGATAAGAATATGTGTTAAGGTTTCATTTATGATAACCTAAGCATAAAAATACATATTCTTTGCATGGTCGGTTCAATTATAACAATCATTGTCTATTTATGAATACAGATGGCATTTTGGGGCTGATGGCCTGTAAGGCCTTATGTGACTGTAAAATAAAACTACCCAGAAAATAGATTAAAAACTACATAAGTTTGTGCATTATCTATATTGATATCAGATTGGTTGTGGTTACAGATGAATATGAATGTCAAATATAATGAAAGAATATTACCAACTCCCTTGTTTTGTGCAGGCTGGAATTGCTCTGGGAGAATTGCAATCAATAGGTGATCTTTATGACTTCCATTCAATTGCCACATTATTCTTGATTGGTCTTCTCTCTGTCACCCCTACATTATTAAGCAAGAGTAAACCATAGCCTTCCCGTTGGATAATCGTGCTTGGTGCACATGGGGCAAGAAGCCGACGCCATTGCTTCTGTACATACTAGTGTTGATTGTTGAATAACAGCCACACAGCGGTATATTTCTAGTGAAAGGCGTTGCCTTGAACTAGTGTTTGGAGGAAAGAGGAAAAGGTGGGGAAAAGTGGAATGGTTGCTCCATTTCGATCTAGTTGGCAAGAAAGAAAATTCGATTGGACTTGCATTTTGTTGAAAGAAGTCTGTACAAAGATATCTCTGGTTTTATCATAGTTGTAGTGTAGAATCTACCAAGTTGCATAGTTCTGTTTAATGCAAGCTAGTTGTGACTGACAGAAAACATATCCATTTGTGTTATAATTTGTACTTCGTGGGATAAATGGAAAGCTATAGCACATTTGGATATCCCCTCGTTGTTCAAACTTCATTGATTTTTTTTACATTTCTGAGTATGGCCAACTTTGATTCATAAGTATGGGGATTGGCAAAGAACTGCATAAATGTGAATGAACTCGGGGTGTTCAAAAAAAATGAACGGACAGAAACCGATCCGAACCGAACCGAAAAAAGGTTGATTTTGATCGGGTCGGTTTTGATCATGGTCGGTTCGGTTTCGGTTCAATTAACCAAAACCGATCAAAAACGAACCGACCGATTCCAGTTCAAATTATGATGAATACTCTGGTTTATGCTTCAATTTAGGGTGCTTTTCAATTGAAATTTTCTTTTTGGGCTTTATTAACGTTTTATTTTAATTAGTGTAAAATTATTATACATAATTCCTCTAAAAACCGACCAAAATCTTATCATTTTTTGCTTGATTTATGAAACTTTTTGGTTTTGTGGCTGATTTTCAGTTCAAACCGAAAACTGACCAAACCGGTCGGTTAGGTTTGACAAGCCAGTCGAATTTTTTCGGTTCGGTTTCAGTTTGATTTCTTCAAGAACCGATCGGTTCGGTTCGGTTCAAAAATTGAACCGTGAACACCCCTGAAATGAACAGTTGAGTTACATCGTTTGTTATGGCAATGTAAACTTCACATTTTAAGCATCTAGAGGATTGACACGAAAGTAATTTGTTCGCATATTAATACATTATTTACCCCTTAATTTTGTTTTTCTTTCGTTTATATTTCTTTGGGAAAATGTCACTCAGTTACTCCTAAAATTAGCGATTTTGCACCTGACTACACTTAAATATTTTTTTTGTTTGAGGGATACCTTAAAATTGCAAAATTCTTTGTTTGAGGGATACCTTAAAATTGCAAAATTCTCGCAATTAGTCAATCCGTTAAAATATGTTAAAGGGTTAATTACATTTTCATTTTGACTCACTAGTTATCAAAAAGTTACAATCGTTAAATTTTAGGCATAAATTTTTATTAAAACGTGAAATATCTAAAATACCCTTGACTATTTATCAAATATCCAGTGTAATGCCCCTAAACATATTTTTGTCCAATTCAAACCCTTCTATTCAGTTTCTATATTTTTTCCCTCTAATTTTAATAATTTGAACTCTAAAACTAAAATCAAATCAAAGTGGCAGGGTTTCAAAAAACCCTAGTCGGCGGCAGGTTTTTTTTTGCGGTTTGTACCCTTCGCCTGTGGCGATTTGGGTTGTTCGTCAAAAATCGACGATGTCTCACGGCGGTACAGCTCCGTCTGTGAGGGCTTCTAGTACGGCTACAGTTCCGGGTCTTGCGGTGGTAGCTGCGACAACAGTTGGCGGTGAAGGAAACAGATCTAGTGGGATGACAGGAACGGAGTCGAGTGCGGTGGGGTTGAGGACGGAATTGCAGGTGGGGCGAGCTTAGGTCGCAACGGTGGATCGATACTGGGAGGGAACTGGTGTTATCTGACGTCGGTGGGCAGAATCATCCATCACTATATTTAATCCAATCAAGCATTTTAATTGCATCATATTTTCCTTGTATATGTTTTTCAATTATCTAAGTGAACACTTGTTTATTACTTATAAGTTTCTATTGGGTTTATGTTCCACATCTGTCCCTAGTCTTACAAGACAATTATCTGGGCAGCACACTGATTTTAACATTTTCTCTCTTTGAATTCCCAGGCATGTGTAACTTAAGTCTCTAAATGACTATTTCATTTAGGGGTAAATTCCATTTTCAAATGACTGAATAGACTTATTTGTCTTATTTTCAAATCAGTATCCCAAATATGAAAAGTTTTCTGCCGGTTCCTCAAGTTTAATTAGTTTCAGATAATTATCTAATATGTTAAACCTGACAAAAATGAGATGTGAAAAGACCAAAATGCCCCTAATACTTATAAGAATTAATATTACATCGAAACTTTCGAATGGAATAACTCTCTCATACGACCTCCGTTTCAGACTCATAAAATATCAAATCGAAGAGAATACGAAGATAAACAACTTTGAAAAATATTAATGATTAAATAAATTTTTTTATTAATTATTAATAATTAAATAATTTTAATTATTATTTTAATTCAATTATTAATATTATCATACAACATTTCGGGTTGGACACTTAATCCATTCGGGTCAATTCAAGACACACAATCCATTCGGGCAACATTTCGAGACATACCTTTCCAACATTTCGGGTTGGACACTCAGTTAATTCAGGCAACATTGACAAACGTTTCCAACATATCGGGTCAGGCACTCAATCCATTCGGGTCATTTTGAATTTCGGGTCAAACACATAGTACATTCGGTTCCAACATTTAGGGTCAGACACGTAGTCCATTCGGTTCATATCAAGACACTTAGTGCATTCGAGCATTTCAGGACACTTAGTTCATTCGGTTCATTTCCGAAAAATAAGACCATTCGGGCAATATTTTGGGACACTTAGTCCATTCGCGTCATTTCGGGACAATTAGTCAATTCAGCCAATATTTCAAGACACTTAGTCTATTCGGGTTGTTTTAAAACACTCAGTCCATTAGGGCAATATTTCTAGACACTTAGTCCATTTCGAGTCATTTCCGAACACTTAGTCCATTCGGGCAATATTTCGGGTCATTCAATTCCAACATTTAGGGTCAGACACACAGTCTATTCAGTTTGTTTCAGGACACTTGGTGCATTTGAGCATTTCAGGACACTTAGTTCATTCAGGTCATTTCGAGACACTCAATCCATTCGAGTCATTTCGAGACACTCAGTCCATTCGAGGATCATTTCAGGACACTTAGTCCATTCAGGTATTTTCAGGACAATCAGTGTATTCGGGCAATATTTTGGGACCCTTAGTCCATTCAGGCCATTCCAGGACACTCAATCTATTCGGGCAATATTTTGGGACACTTAGTCCGATCGGGTCATTTTAGGACACTCAGTCCATTTGGATCATTTCAGGATACTTAGTGCATTTGGATCATTTCGAGGCACTCAGTCCATTAGGGTAATTTTGAGACACTTAGTCCATTTGTGCAATATTTTGGGACACT
Organism: Geranium rotundifolium; assembly: GCA_963920655.1. NCBI lineage: Eukaryota > Viridiplantae > Streptophyta > Magnoliopsida > Geraniales > Geraniaceae > Geranium > Geranium rotundifolium. Next base: position 14,671,065 of record OY987319.1, on the reverse strand, counting down.
TAGTCCATTCGCATAATTTCAAGACACTTAGTCCATTCGGTCAATATTTTGGGACACCTAGTCCGTTCGAGTCATTTTAGGACAGTTAGTCCATTCAAGCAATATTTCGGGACACTTAGTCCATTCGAGTCATTTCATGACACTCAGTCTATTCGGGCAATATTTTGGGACACCTAGTCCGTTCGGGTCATTTTAGGACATTTAGTTCATTCGGGTCATTTCAGGACACTCAGTCCATTCGGGTCATTTCAGGATACTCAATCCATTCGGGCAATATTTCTAGACAATATATTCAGGTCATTTCAGGTCATTCGATTTCAATATTTAGGGTCAGACACACAGTCCGTTTGGTTTATTTCACGACACTTAGTCCATTCGGGTCATTTCAAGACACTTAGTCCATTCGGGTCATTTCAAGACACTCAGTCCATTCGAGCATTTCAGGACACTCAGTCCATTCGGGTCAGCTCGAGGCACTAAGTCCATTCGAGTCATTTCAAGATATTCAATCCATTCGGGCAATATTTCTAGAAACTCTATTCGGGTCATTTCAAGTCATTCGATTCCAATATTTAGGGTCAGACACACAGTCCGTTTGGTTTATTTCATGACACTTAGTCCATTCGGGTCATTTCAAGACACTCAGTCCATTCGAGCATTTCAGGGCACTCAGTCCAATCGGGTCAGCTCGAGGCACTGAGTCCATTCGGGTTATTTCGAAACACTTAGTCCACTCAGGCAATATTTTGGGACACTTAGTCCATTCGCGTCATTTCAAGACACTCAATCCATTCAGGCAAAATATTTTGGGACACTGTCCATTCGAATTATTTCAGAACACTCAGTCCATTCAGGCAATATTTTGGGACACTTAGTTCATTTTGATCATTTCGAGGCACTTTGTCCATTAGTGTAATTTTGAGACACTTGGTCCATTTGGGCAATATATTGGGTCACTTAGTCCACTCGGGGAATATTTAGGCATTCGATTCCAACATTTAGGGTCAGATAAATAGTCCATTTGGTTCATTTCAAGACACTTAGTCCATTCGGGCATTCCAGGACACTTGGTCCATTTGGGTCATTTCCGGAAAATAAGCCCAATCGCGTCATTTCAGGACACTCAGTCTATTCATGCAATATTTTTTACACTTAGTCCGTTCGGGTCATATCAGGACACTCAGTCTATTCATGCAATATTTTTTACACTCAGTTCGTTCGGGTCATATCAGGACACTCAGTCTATTCGGGCCACTTAGTCCACTCGGATCAACTCAAAACACTCAGTCTATTTATACATTTTGAGACACTTAGTCCACTCCGATAATTTCAAGACACTCAGTCCATTTAGGCAGTATTTCTGGACACTTAGTCCATACGGGTATTATTTCTAATCATTCGATTCCAATCCATTTAGGCAATTTTTCGGGTCAATCGATTCGAACATTTAGGGTCAGCCACACAATATGTTCAGTTCATTTCAAAACACTTAATCCATTCGGTTCATTTTATGACACTTACTCCATTTGGTTCATTTCATGACACTTACTCCATTTGGTTCATTTCATGACACTTACTCCATTCGAACATTTCGGGACACTTAGTCCATTCGTGCATTTCAAGACACTTAGTCCATTCGAGCATTTCCGGACACTCAGTCCATCCGGATCATTTCGAAGCACTCAGTCCATTAGGGTAATTTCGAGGCACTCAGTCCATTCGGGCAATATTTTGGGACACTTAGTCCATTCGCGTCATTTCGGGGCACTCAGTCCATTCGGGCAATATTAAGGCATTTGATTCCAACGTTTAGGGTCAGACACACAGTTCATTCGGTTCATTTCAATACACTTAGTCCATTCTGGTCATTTCAAGAAAATAAGTCCGTTTGGGCAATATTCTGGGACAGTTAGTCCATTCGCGTCATTCTAGGACACTCAGTCCATTCATGCAATATTTTGGGACACTTAATCTGTTCGGGTCATTTCAGGACACACAGTCCACACAAGCATTATTTCTAATCATTCGATTCCAATCCATTTGGGCAATATTTCGGGTCAATCGATTCCAACATTTAGGGTCAACCACACAATCTGTTCGGTTCATTTCAAGACACTTAGTCTATTTGGTTCATTTCATGACACTTAATCCATTTGGGTCATTTCAGGACACTTAGTCCATTAGGGTCATTTCAGGACACTCAGTACAGTCGGACAATATTTTTGGACACTTAGTCCACTTGGGTCATTTCAGGACACCCAGTTCATTCGGGCAACATTTCGGGTGATTCGATTCCAACATTTAGGGTCAAACACACAATCCATTCGATTTATTTCATGACATTTTATCTATTCGAGTAATTTCCAGACACTTAGTCCATTCAGATCATTTTAGAACAAACAGTTCATTCGGATCATTTTGAGGCACTCAATCCATTCGGGTAATTTCGAGACACTTAGTCCATTCGGGTCATTTCCGGAAAATAAGTCTATTTGGGCAATATTTTGGGACACCTAGTCCGTTCGGGTCATTTTAGGACACTTACTCCATTCGGACAATATTTAGGCATTCGATTCCAACATTTAGGGTCAGACACACAGTCCATTCAGTTCATTTCAAGAAACTTAGTCCAATAGAGCATTTCAGGACAGGTAGTTTATTATAGTCATTTCAGGACACTCAGTCCAATCGGGCAACATTTCAAGACACTTCTATTCAGGCAAAATTTCTAGACACATAGTCCATTTGGGTCATTTCAGGATACTCAGTCCAATCGGGCAATATTTCTAGACACTTAGTCCATTCGGGCATATTTAGGCATTCGATTCCAACATTTAGGGTCGGACACACAGTCCATTCGGTTCATTCCAAGACACTTAGTTCATCGGAGCATTTCATGACACTCAGTCATTGGGGTGGTTTTCGAAAAATGAGTCTATTCGGGCAATTCAGGATACTCAGTTCATACGAGCAACATTTCGTGACATTCAATTCCAACATTTCGGGTTAGACACACATTCCATTCGGACCATTTCAAGACACTTAGTCCATTCGAGCATTTCAGGACACTCAGTCCATTCAGATCATTTCGAGGCACTCAGTCTATTTGGGCAATATTTTGAGACATTTAGTCCATTCACGTCATTTCAGGACATTTAGTCTATCCGAGAAATATTTTGGGACACTTAGTCTGTTCGGGTCATTTCAGGACACTTAGTCTATTCGGGTCAATTCATGACACTTAGGCCAATCAAGCAATATTTCTAGACAATTAGTCCATTAAGGTCATTTTAGGACACTTAGTGCATTCAGGCAATGTTTCTGGACACTTAGTCCATTCGAGTCATTTCAGTACACTTAGTCCATTCGGGTAATATTTTGAGTCATTAGATTCCAACAATTAGGGCCAGACACCCAGCCTATATGGTTCATTTTAAGACACTTAGTCCATTCGAGCCATTTCAGGACACTTAGTGCATTTTGGTATTTCAAGACACTTAGTCCATTCGGGTCATTTCATCATACTTAGTTCATTCGGGTCATTTCAGGACACTCAAGTCAATTCGGGCAATATTTTGGGTCATTAGATTCCAACATTTACGGGAAATTTTCCGAACACTTAGTCCATTCGAGCATATTTAGGCATTTGATTCCAACTTTAGGGTAAGACACAAAGTCTATTCGGTTCATTTCAAGACACTTAGTCCATTCGAACATTTAGGGTCAGACACAAAGTCCATTCGGTTCATTAGATTCCAACATTTAGGGTCAGACACACAGTCCATTCGGTTCATTTTAAGACACTTAGTCCATTCGGATCATTTCAATAAACTTAGTGCATTCGAGCATTTCAGAACACTTAGTCCATTCATGGGGTCATTGCAGGACACTTAGTCCATTCGGGCAATATTTTGGAACACTGTGTCCATTCGGACAATATTTAGGCATTCGATTCCAACATTTAGGGTCAGACACACAGTCCATTCGAATCATTTCAAGACACTTAGCCCATTCTGGTCATCTCAGGACACTCAGTCCAATCGGGCAATATTTTTGAAGAAAATTAGTCCATTCGGGTCATTTGAGGACACTCAGTCCAATCGGGCAATATTTAAAGACACTTAGTCCATTCAGGAAAAATATCTAGATACTTAGTCCGTTCGGGTCATTTCAGGACACTCAGTCCAATCGGGCAATATTTCTAGACACTTAGTCCATTCGGGCAAAATTTCTGGACACTTAGTCCATTCGGCATATTTAGGCATTCGATTCCAACATTTAGGGTTGGACACACTGTCCATTCGATTCATTTCAAAACACTTAGTCCATTCGAACATTTAGGGTCAGACACACAGTCCATTCGGTTCATTAGATTCCGACATTTAGGGTCAGACACATGGTCCATTCGGTTCAGTTTAAGACACTTAGTCCATTGGGGTCATTTCAGGACACTTAGTGCACTCGAGCATTTGCGGACACTTAGTCCATTCAGGTCAATTCGATACACTTAGTCCATTCGGGGGGTCATTGCAGGATACTTAGTCCATTCAGACAATATTTAGGCATTCGATTCCAACATTTAGGGTCAGACACACAGTACATTCGGAACATTTCAAGACACTAAATCTATTTTGGTCATTTCAGGACACTCAGTCCAAACGGGCAAAATTTCAAGACAGTTAGTCCATTCGGGCAAAATTTCAGGACACTTAGTCCGTTTGGGTTATTTCAGGATACTCAGTCATATCGGGCAGTATTTCTAGACACTGTCCATTCGAGCAAAATTTCTAGACACTTAGTCTATTCGGGCATAATTAGGCATTCGATTCAAACATTTAGGATTGGAAACATAGTCCATTCGGTTCATTTCAAGACACTTAGTCCATTCGCTTCATTTCAAGACACTTAGTCCATTCGCTTCATTTCAAGACACTTAGTCCATTCGAATATTTAGGGTCAGACACACAGTCCATTCAGTTCATTAGATTCCAACATTTAGGGTCAGACTCACAGTCCATTCGGTTCATTTTAAGACACTTACTCCATTTGGATCATTTCAGGACACTTAGTGCATTTGAGCATTTCAGGACACTTAGTCCATTCAGGTCATTTCAAGACAGTCAGTCCATTCGTGGGGTCATTACAAGACACTTAGTCCATTCGGGCAATATTTTGGGACACTTAGTCCATTCGAACAATATTTAGGCATTCGATTCCAACATTTAGGGTCAAACACACAGTCCATTCAGATCATTTCAAGACACTTAGTCCATTCTGATCATTCCAGGACACTCAGTCTAATCGGGCAATATTTCAAGACACTTAGTAAATTCGGGCAAATTTTCAGGACACTCAGTCTAATCTGGCAAAATTTTAGACACTTAGTCCATTCAAGCAAAATTTCTGGACACTTAGTCCATTCGGGTCATTTCAGGACACTCAGTCCAATCGGACAATATTTCTAGACACTTAGTCCATTCGGCAAAATTTCTGGACACTTAGTTCATTCGGCTTATTTAGGCATTCGATTCCAACATTTAGGGTTGGACACACAGTCAATTCAGATCATTTCAAGACACTTAGTCTATTCTTGTCATTTCAGGACACTCAGTCCAATCGGGCAATATTCCAAGACACTTAGTCCATTCGGGTCATTTCAGGACACTCAGTCCAATCGGGCAGTATTTCTAGACACTTAGTTCATTCGGGCAAAATATCTAGACACTTAGTCCATTCTGGCATATTTAGGCATTCGATTCCAATATTTACGGTTGTACACACAGTCCAATCGATTCATTTCAAGACACTTGGTCCATTCGAACATTTAGGGCCACACACACAGTCCATTTAGTTCATTAGATTCCAACATTTAGGGTCATACACATAGTCCATTCGGTTCATTTTAAGACACTTAGTCAATTAGGGTCATTTCAAGACACTTAGTGCATTCTAGCATTTCAGGACACTTAGTCCATTCAGGTCATTTCGAGACACTCAGTCCATTCGGGGGGTCATTGCAGGACACTTAGTCCATTCAGGCAATATTTTGGGACACTTAGTCCATTCAGACAATATTTAGGCATTCGATTCCAACATTTAGGGTCAGAAACAGTCCATTCGGATCATTTCAAGACACTTAGTCTATTTTGGTCATTTCAAGACACTCAGTCCAATCGGGCAATATTTAAAGACACGTAGTCCAATCGGGCAATATTTCTAGACACTTAGTCCATTCTAGCATATTTAAGCATTTGATTCACTCATTTTGGGTTGGACACACAGTCCATTCAGTTCATTTCAAAACACTTAGTTCATAAGAATATTTAGGGTCAGACACACAGTACATTCGGTTCATTAGATTCTAACATTTAGGGTCAGAATCACAGTCCATTCGGTTCATTTTAAGACACTTAGTCTATTCGGGTCATTTCAGGACACTTAGTGCATTCAGGTCATTTCGAGACAGTCAGTCCATTCAGGGGGTCATTGCAGGACATTTAGTCCATTCGGGCAATATTTTGGGACACTTAGTCCATTCGAACAATATTTAGGCATTTGATTCCAACATTTAAAGTTAGACACACAGTCCATTCAGATCATTTCAAGACACTTAGTCTATTATGGTCATTTCAGGACACTCAGTCCAATCGGGCAATATTTCAAGACACTTAGTCTATTCGGATCATTTCAGGACACTTAGTCCAATCGGAAAATATTTCTTGACACTTAGTCCATTCGGGTAAAACTTCTAGACACTTAGTCCATTCGGGTCATTTCAGGACACTCGGTCCAATCAGGCAATATTTCGAGACACTTAGTCCATTCGGGCAAAATTTCTGGACACTTAGTCCATTCGGGTCATTTCAGGACACTCAGTCCAATCGGGCAATATTTCTAGACATTCAGTCCATTCGGGCAAAATTTCTGGACACTTAGTCCATTCGACATATTTAAGCATTTGATTCCAACATTTTGGATTGGACACACAGTCCATTCAGATCATTTCAGGACACTCAGTCCAATCGGGCAATATTTCAAGACACTTAGTGCGTTCGGGCAAAATTTCTGGACACGTAGTCCATTCGGGTCATTTCAGGACACTTAGTCCAATCGGGCAATATTTCTAGACACTCAGTCCATTCGGGCAAAATTTCTGGACACTTAGTCCATTCGGCATATTTATGCATTTGATTCCAACATTTAGGATTGGACACACAGTCCATTCAGATCATTTCAGGAGACTCAGTCCAATCGGGCAATATTTCAAGACACTTAGTCCATTTGGGCAAAATTTCTGGACACGTAGTCCATTCAGGTCATTTCAGGACACTCAGTCCAATCGGGCAATATTTCTAGACACTTAGTCTATTCGGGTCATTTCAGGACACTCAGTCCAATCTGGCAATATTTTTAGACACTTGGTGTATTCGGGCAAAATTTCTGGACACTTAGTCCATTCGGCATATTATCAATATGATGATCCTCAAAGGTAACCCAACTTACTATGAAATGGTTTAGGCCTAAACTACAACTTGAACCATTCTACACAACTTGAACCCAACTTTTATATGTATGCTGCCCTTCTAAAAGGGCAACACACTTTTATTTGTACGCTGCCCTTTTAAAAGGGCAGCACACTTTTATATGTATGTTGCCCTTTATATAGAGTGAATTACGGGTTTCTTTATATTAACAAAATTAAATAGAAAATATTTGATCGATATTTGATCCCTATCAAAACTAAACATACTAATAGACTTAATTAACACTTTCATGACAAACAAATCATTAAAATTTGAAGATGATCCGAACCTGCAGCTTGCCATTGCTTTCCCTCCCACTTGCAATACGCCAAAGATAGAGAACTAAGACGGTTCAAACCTGTAAGAAGACATAAACCAATTAGACTTGACCGAGATTTAAGCCGGTAGGACACAACTATACAGATAATTAACTCCAAAAATGATGAAGAAGACAGAGAAAACATGTTACAAAAAAGGATTTACTTAATTAGCACAGAGAACAATGAATATTATTAACCTGTTTATTTTACAATATACAATTTCAAAATTTATTGCATGCGGTTCATTGAACAAGTATATAGATATTCAAAATACAATGCATCTAAATTGAACTTGAAAACACATTAACAGAAGCAACCAATAACAAGAAAAATAGACCATGGGCTCAAAATCCTCAAGTCTAAGAATAAATCCCTTACTCCTACTAACTCTATCCTCAAATCTATATAACCATATATTGTCCTAATTTTATCATACCGAAACACAATGTATACACAATCATCAAAGAACTCCCTGTTTCTTATAAAAAAAAAAGCACTCCCTATTCACATTCATTCAACATCCGACTAGTACAGTAACTAATAAAGTAACCTCTCTATGAAACTGGTTGCAGCAATGTCAAACCCAATTTAGGTCAGACGATCATAAAAAATGACGTAGAATAAGAACTCAAAGTTTGTATCTTAATTATTCCTAAAGAATCATCTATACTTGCTAAAAATCAACATTTAAGAGAATCATGATAGCAAACTAAAATTAGTGAGAATTAAAACATTTTTCGAGTTCCAAAACTTAAACTCACTCAGTTAATCTAAAACACAAAATGGGAGGAATGATGTAGGTTGCACGATATTGTACACACACTTGAAGCAAAAAAAAAATCTAAAACTCACTCAAATCTAATTCCTCAAATCTAGAGTTGCTTATGCAAATCAGGGCCCTAAATATGAAATTACTAATTTACAACTACCACAAGCCCTGCCTTTTGTTCGTGTGACGCAGAGAGCGACCAACAGCTTAGCACTATTAAAAATGAAGATCACACAAGTAATGACACTTCCAATGATGAAAGACATGAAAAAGAGGTGGTCTTCATTATATTATTAAACTGACACTGTAATGAAAACAGGTGGGTAATACATGGCGTGTAAGACTCTTGAGAAATAAGAGCTTGTTAAATTCTTGTCCTCTTATTTGTGCTAATACAAGGACCAACATTATAAGACCCAAACTTGCACTTGTCTTAAATTATCAATTTGATGATCCTCAAAGGTAACCCAACTTACTATGAAATGGTTTAGGCCTAAACTACAATTTGAACCCAACTTTTATATGTATGCTGCCCTTCTAAAAGGGCAACACACTTTTATTTGTACGCTGCCCTTTTAAAAGGGCAGCACACTTTTATATGTATGTTGCCTTTTATATAGAGTGAATTACGGGTTTCTTTATATTAACAAAATTAAATAGAAAATATTTGATCGATATTTGATCCCTATCAAAACTAAACATACTAATAGACTTAATTAACACTTTCATGACAAACAAATCATTAAAATTTGAAGATGATCCGAACCTGCAGCTTGCCATTGCTTTCCCTCCCACTTGCAATACGCCAAAGATAGAGAACTAAGACGGTTCAAACCTGTAAGCAGACAAAAACCAATTAGACTTGACTGAGATTTAAGCTAGTAAGACACAACTATACAGATAATTAACTCCAAAGATGATGAAGAAGACAGAGAAAAACATGTTACAAAAATGGATTTACTTAATTAGCACAGAGAACAATGAACATTATCAAACTATTTATTTTACAATATACAATTTCAAAAGTTATTGCATGCGGTTCATTGAACAAGTATATAGAAATTCAAAATACATTGCATCGAATTTGAACTTGAAAACACATTAACAGAAGCAACCAATAACAAGAAAAATAGACCATGGGATCAAAATCCTCAAGACTAAGAATAAATCCCTTACTCCTACTAACTCTATCCTCAAATCTATATAACTATATATTGTCCTAATTTTATCATACCGAATTACAAAGAACTCCCTGTTTCTTATAAAAAAAAGAACTCCCTATTCACGTTCATTCAACATCCGACTAGTACAGTAACTAATAAAGTTACCTCTCTATGAAACAGAGGTCGATGTCATGGCTGCAGCAATGTCTTGCCTAGGCTCTCTCACGTACCCAAGAAGCGTGTGTCGGCCTCTAAAACCAAACCCAATTTAGTTCAGACGATCATAAAAAATGACGTACAATAAGAACTCAAATTTCGTATCTTAATTATTCCTAAGGAATCATCTATACTTGCTAAAAATCAACATTTAAGAGAATCATGATAACAAACTAAAATTACGTGAGAATTAAAACATTTTTCAAGTTCCAAAACTTAAACTCATTCAGTTAATCTAAAACACAAATAAACATGTCTGGTTTTATATCATAATGGGAGGAATGATGTAGGTTGCACGATATTGTGCACACACTTGAAGCAAAAAAAAAATCTAAAACGCACTCAAATCTAATTCCTTAAATCTAGAGCTGCTTATGCAAATCAGGGCCCTAAATATGAAATTACTAATTTAAAACTACTACAGGCCCTGCCTTTTGTTCGTGTGACGCAGAGAGCAACTAACAGCTTATCACTATTAAAAATGAAGATCACACAAGTAATGACACTTCCAATGATGAAAGACATGAAAGAGAGGTGGTCTTCATTATATTATTAAAATGACATTGTAATGTAATACAAGGCGTGTAGGACTCTTGAGAAATAAGAGTTTGTTAAATTCTTGTCCTCCTATTTGTGCTAATACAAGGACCAACATTATAAGACCCAAAATTGCACTTGTCTTAAATTATCAATATGATGATCCTCAAAGATAACCCAACTTTCTATGAAATGGTTTAGGCCTAAACTACAACTTGAACCATTCTACACGAGTTAAATAACAGTGCAAGGTTATCTTACTTTTCTTATGAATTGCTTCCTGCAGACTAGCTACTGTAGCCTGCAAAACACAACATACACAAATACCCAATCACATCAGAAATCAAATATGACCCATTAGGTTGCTTAAAGGAAATTTTATGATGAACAAACAAAGTATAACCCCTAAGTCCAAATCCAGGACCTCATTTACCCTTTCTGAGTTGATGAAAAAAACTCAGATATTAGATCATCTCATAACCTTCTTCACTTCCAAACAAACCCATAACCCATTTCAACAAAATCAAGCTAAAAATTCTGTATTTTTAGGTGAATATCCCCTTTTCCCAGCTAAGTGTTGTCTGGGTACTCACTCAGAACCATAACAACATGAAATTCATGAAGTTAATGTACCTTGGTAACGAGAAACCCAGTTCCTAATACGAGTTAAGGAATTTAAATCCATAAAAACTCGAATTCAAAATCAAAATCAAGAAGCATGCAATAGCAAAGCAAAGGAGAAAGAGCGCACCGAGGTCGAGGCCTCCCCTGACTACTTCCAAATCCATGTATTTGTTTGAGACTCTAAAACCCCAAAATCGAAACCTAAAAACGAAGAAGAAGAGGGAATTTAAGAACGAGGGTTAAAAGCCCAAAAATTGAAGTGTCAGACAATATTTAGGCAATATTTAGGCATTCGATTCCAACATTTAGGGTCAGACACGTAGTCCATTCGGTTCATATCAAGACACTTAGTGCATTCGAGCATTTCAGGACACGTAGTTCATTCAGTTCATTTCTTGAAAATAAGACCATTCGGGCAATATTTTAGGACACTTAGTCCATTCGCGTCATTTTGTGACACTTAGTCCATTCAGCCAATTTTTCAGGACACTTAGTCAATTCGGGTCGTTTTAGAACACTCAGTCCATTAGGGCAATATTTCTAGACACTTAGTCCATTCGGGTCATTCCGGACACTTAGTCCATTCGGGCAATATTTCGGGTCATTCAATTCCAACATTTAGGGACTCAGTCCATTCGGATCATTTCAGGACACTTAGTTCATTCGGGTAATATTTCGGGACACTTAGTCCATTCGGGCAATATTTCGGGAGACATAGTCCATTCAAACGATATTTCTGGACACTTAGTCCATTCAGGCAATATTTAAGCATTCAATTCCAACATTTAGGGTCAGACAAAAAGTCCATTATGTTCATTTCAAGTCACTTGGTCCATTTGAGCATTTCAGGACAATTGGTCCATTCGGGTCATTTCCGGACAATAAGTCCAATCACGTCATTTCAGGACCCTCAGTCCATTCAGGCAATATTTTTTGACACATAGTCCATTCGGGTCATTTCAGGACATTTAGTTCCTTCGGGAAATATTTCGGGCCACTTAGTCCATTCGGGTTATTTCCGGACACTTAATCTATTTGGGTCGTTTTAGAACACTCAGTCCATTCGGGTCATTTCTGGACACTCAGTCTATTCGGGAAATATTTCGGGTAATTCAATTCCAACATTGAGGGTCAGACACACAGTCTATGACACTCAGTCCATTCAGGTAATATTTCGGGACACTTAGTCCATTCGGGCAATATTTCGGGAGACTTAGTCCATTCAAGCGATATTTCTGGACACTTAGTCCATTCAGGCAATATTTAAGCATTCAATTCCAACATTTAAGGTCATACAAAATGTCCATTCTGTTCATTTCATGTCACTTGGTTCATTCGAGCATTTCAGGACACTTGTCCATTCGGGTCATTTCCGAACAATAAGTCCAATTGCGTCATTTCAGGACCCTCAGTCCATTTAGGCAATATTTTTTGACACATAGTCCCTTCGGGTCATTTCAGATAATTTAGTCCATTCGGGAAGTATTTCGGGCCATTTAGTCCAGTCGGGTCATTTAAGGACACTCAGTCAATTCGAGCAATTTTCGGGACACTTAGTCCATTCGAGTCATTACAGGACACTCAGTCCATTCAAGCGATATTCTTAGACATTTAATCTATTCGGGCAATATTTGAGCATTCGATTCCAACATTTAGGGTCAGACAAACAGTCCATTCGGGCAATATTTGAACATTCGATTCCAACATTTAGGGTCAGACAAAAAGTCAATTCGGTTCATTTCAAGACACTTATTCCATTAGTGCATTTCAAGACACTTTGTCCATTCGGGTCATTTTCATAATATAAGTCCATTTAGGCAATATTTTGAGACACTTAGTCCGTTCGGATCATTTTAGGACACTCAGTATATTCGAGCAATATTTCTGGACACTCAGTCCATTCAGGCAATACCTAAGCATTCGATTCCAACATTTAGGGTCAGACAAACAGTACATTCGGTTCATCTCAAGATACTTAGTTCATTCGAGCATTTCATGACACTTTGTCCATTCGGGTCATTTTCGGAAAATAAGTCTAATCACGACATTTCAGGACACTTAGTCCATTCAAGCAATATTTTTTTTACAGTTAGTCCGTTCGGGTCAATTCAAGACACTCAGTCCATTCGCGAAATATTTCGGGCCACTTAGTCCACTCGGGTCAATTTAAGACACTCAGTCCATTTGGGCAATATTTCGAGACATTTAGTTTACTCGGGTCATTTTAGGACACTCAGTCCATTCGGGCAGTATTTTTAGACACTTAGTCTATTCGGGTTATTTTAGGACACTCAGTCCATTCCGGCAATTTTTTCTGGACACTTAGTCCATTCGGGTAATATTTCGGGTAATTCGATTCCAACATTTAGGGTCAGACACACAATCTATTCGGTTTATTTCATGAAACTTATTCAAGTCGAGTCATTTCCGGATACTTAGTCCATTCGAGCATTTCAAGACACTTAGTCCATTCTGATCATTTCAGCACACTCAATCCATTCGAGTCATTTCGAGACACTTAACCCATTCGGGCAATATTTTGGGACAATTAGTCCGTTCGGGTCATTTCAGGATACTTAGTCAATTCGGATCATTTCAGGATACTCAGTCCATTTGGACCATTTCGAGGCACTCAGTCCATTAGGATAATTTTGAGAGACTTAGTACATTCGCGTCATTTCAGGACACTCAGTCCATTCGGGCAGTATTTCTAGACACTTAGTCCATTCAGGTTATTTTAGGACACTCAGTCCGTTCTGGCAATTTTTTCTGGACACTCAGTCTATTCGGGTCATTTCAGGACACTCAGTCCATTCGGGTAATATTTCGGGTCATTCGATTCCAACATTTAGGGTCAGACACACAATCTATTCGATTTATTTCACGACACTTGGTCTATTCGGTTTATTTCATGACACTTAGTTCAGTCGAGTCATTTCAGGATACTTAGTCCATTCGAGCATTTCAAGACATTTAGTCCATTCTGATCATTTCAGCACACTCAGTCCATTCGAGTCATTTCGAGACACTTAACCCATTCGGACAATATTTTGGGACAATTAGTCCGTTCGGGCCATTTCAGGATACTCAGTCCATTCGGTTCATTTCATGACACTTAGTCAATTCGAATCATTTCAGGATACTCCGTCCATTTGGATCATTTCGAAGCAATCAGTCTGTTAGGGTAATTTCGAGGTACTTAGTTCATTCGCGTCATTTCAGGACACTCAGTCCATTCGGGCAGTATTTTTAGACACTTAGTCCATTCGGGTTATTTTAGGACACTTAGTCCATTTGTGCGATTTTTTCTGGACACTCAGTCTATTCGGGTTATTTCAGGACACTCAGTCCATTCGGGTAATAGTTCGGGGCATTCGATTCCAACATTTAGGGTCAGACACATAGTCCATTCGATTTATTTCACGACACTTGGTCTATTCGGTTTATTTCAAGGCACTTAGTCCATTCTGATCATTTCAGCACACTCTGTCCATTTGAGTCATATCGAGACATTAAACCCATTCGGGCAATATTTTGGAACAATTAGTCCGTTCGGTTCATTTCATGACACTTAGTCAATTCAAATCATTTCGAGGACACTGGTCCATTCGGATCATTTCAGGATACTCAGTCCATTAGGGTAATTTCGAGAAACTTAGTCTATTCGCGTTATTTCAGGACACTCAGTCCATTCGGGCAATATTTCTAGACACTTAGTCCATTCGGACAATTTTTTCTGGACACTCAGTCTATTCGAGTCATTTCAGGACACTCACTCCATTCGGGTAATATTTCGGGTCATTCGATTCCAACATTTAGGGTCAGACACAAAGTCTATGCGATTTATTTCACGACACTTGGTCTATTCGGTTTATTTCATGACACTTAATCCATTCGAGTCATTTCATGATACTTAGTCCATTTTGGCATTTCAAGACACTTAGTCCATTCTGATTATTTTAGCACACTCAGTCCATTCGAGTCATTTCGAGACACTTAACCCATTCGGGCAATATTTTGGGACAATTAGTCCGTTCGGGTAATTTCAGGATACTCAGTCCATTCGGTTCATTTTATGACACGTAGTCAATTCGGATCATTTCAGGATACTCAGTCCATTTGGATCATTTCGAGGCACTTAGTCCATTAGGGTAATTTCGAGACACTTAGTCCATTTGGGTCATTTCAGAACACTCAGTCCATTCGACCAATATTTTGGGACACCAAGTCCGTTCGGGTCATTTTAGGACACTTTGTCCATTTGGGCAATATTCTGAGACAATTAGTCCATTCGGGTCATTTCATGACACTCAGTGTATTCGGATAATATTTCTAGACAGTTATTCCATTCGGTCATTCAGGACACTCAGTCCATTCGGGCAATATTTTGGAACACCTAGTCCTTGCGGGTCATTTTAGGACACTTAGTCCATTCGGGCAGTATTTCGGGACACTTAATTCATTCGGGTCATTTCAGGACACTCAGTCCATTCAGGCAATATTTCTAGACACTTAGTCTAATCGGGTCATTTCAGGTCATTCGATTCCAACATATATGGCCAGACACATAGTCCATTCGGTTTATTTCATGATACTTAGTCCATTCGGGTCATGTTAGGATACTTAGTTCATTCAGGTCAGTTCGAGTTACGGAGTCCATTTGGGTCATTTCGAGACACTTAGTCCATTCGCGTCATTTCAAGACACTCAGTCCATTCAAGCAATATTTTGGGACACTTAGTTCATTCCGATCATTTTGAAGCACTTTGTCCATTCGTATAATTTCAAGACACTTAGTCAATTTGGGCAATATTTTGGGACAGTTAGTCTACTCGGGGAATATTTAGGCATTCGATTCCAACATTTAGGGTCAGACAAACAGTTCATTCAATTCATTCCAAAACACTTAGTTCATTCGAGAATTTCAGGACACTTGGTCTATTCGGTTCATTTCATGACAGTTAGTCAATTCGAGCATTTCAAGACACTTAGTCCATTCGAGCATTTACGGGAACTTAGTCCATTCAGATCTTTTTAACACACTCAGTCTATTCGGATCATTTCGAGTCACTCAGTCCATTAGGGTAATTTCGAGACACTTAGTCCATTCAGGCAATATTTTGGGACACTTAGTCCATTTGCGTAATTTTAGGACACTCAGACCATTCAGGCAATATTTTGGGACTCCTAGTCCGTTCAGGTCATTTTAGGACACTTAGTCCATTCGGGCAATATTTTGGGACTCCTAGTCCGTTCGGGTCATTTTAGGACGCTTAGTCTATTCGGACAATAATTCTGGACATTTAGTCCATTCGGGCAATATTTTGGCATTCAATTCCAACATTTAAGGTCAGACACACAGTTCATTCGGTTCATTTTGATGACACTTAGTTCATTCTGGTCATTTCCAGAAAATAAGTCCATTCGGGCAACATTTTGGGACACTTAGTCCATTCGCATCATTTTAGGACACTCAGTCCATTCGGGCAATACTTTTGGACACTTAATCTGGTCGGGTCATTTCAGGACACTCAGTTCATTCGGGCAAATATTATGGGACACTTAGTCCATTCGGGCAATATTTCAGGACACTTAGTCCATTCGGGTCGTTTCAGGACACTCAGTCCATTCGGGCCATTTCAGGACACCCAGTCCATTCGGGCAATATTTCGTGTCATTCGATTCCAACATTTTGGGTTAAACACACAGTCCACTCGATTTATTTCATGACACTTTATCCATTCGAGTCATTTCCGGACACTTAGTCCATTCGGATCATTTCAGGAAAAACAGTCCATTCGAATCATTTTGAGGCACTCAATCCATTCGGGTAATTTCGAGACACTTAGTCTATTCGTATCATTTCCGGAAAATAAATCTATTTGGGCAATATTGGGACACCTAGTATGTTTGGGTCATTTTATGACACTTAGTCCATTCGGACAATATTTAGGCATTCGATTCCAACATTTAGGGTCAGACACACAGTCCATTACAGCATTTCAGGATAGTCAGTCCATTTGGGCAACATTTCGGGACACCTAGTCCGTTCGGGTCATTTATGACACTTAGTCCATTCAGGCAATATTTCTGGACACTTAGTCCATTCAAACAATATTTAAGCATTTGATTCCGACATTAAGGGTTAGACACACAGTCCATTCAGATCATTTCAAGACACTTAGTCCATTAGAGCATTTCAGGACACTTAGTCCATTCTGGTCATTTCATGACACTCAGTCCAATCGGGCAATATTTCAAGACACTTAGTTTATTCGGGTCATTTCAGGACACTCAATCCAATCGGACAGTATTTCAAGACACTTAGTCCATTCGAGCATATTTAGGCATTCGATTCTAACATATAGGGTAAGACACACAGTCCATTCAGTTCATTTCAAGACACTTAGTCCATTCGAGCATTTCAGGAGACTTAGTCCATTTTGGTCATTTCAGGACACTCAGTCCAATCGGGCAATATTTTAAGACATTTAGTCCATTCGGGCAATATTTCAAGACACTTAGTCCATTCGGGCAATATTTCAAGACACTTAGTCCATTCGGGCAATATTTCAAGACACTTAGTCCATTCGAGCAATATTTCAGGACACTTAGTTTATTCGGGTCATTTCAAGACAATCAGTCCAATCGGGAAATATTTCTAGACACTCTTAGTCCATTTGGGCGAAATTTCTAGACACTTAGTCCATTCGGGCAATATTTAGGCATTCAATTCAAACATTTAGGGTTAGACACATAATCTATTTGGGCCATTTCATGATACTTAGTACATTCGAGTCATTTCAGGACACTCACTCAATTCGGACAATATTTTGGGTTATTAGATTCCAACATTTAGGGTAGACATACAGTCCATTCGGGTCATTTCAGGACACTTGGTGCATTTGAGCATTTCAGGACACTTAGTCCATTCAGGTCATTTCGAGACTCAATCCATTCGAGTCATTTCGAGCCACTCAGTCCATTTGAGGGTCATTTAAGGACAATTAGTCCATTCAGGTATTTTCAGGACACTCAGTGTATTCGGGCAATATTTTGGGACCCTTAGTCCATTCATGCCATTCCAAGACACTCAATCTATTCGGGGAATATTTCGGGACACTTAGTCCAATCGGGTCATTTTAGAACACTCAGTCCATTTTGATCATTTCAGGATACTTAGTTCATTTGGATCATTTCGAGACACTCAGTCCATTAGGGTAATTTTGAGACACTTAGTCCATTTGTGCAATGTTTTGGGACACTTAGTCCATTCGCATAATTTCAAGACACTTAGTCCATTCGGTCAATATTTTGGGACACCTAGTCCGTTCGAGTCATTTTAGGACAGTTAGTCCATTCGAGCAATATTTCGGGACACTTAGTCCATTCGAGTCATTTCATGACACAGTCCATTCGGGCAATATTTTGGGACACCTAGTCCGTTCGGGTCATTTTAGGACATTTAGTTCATTCAGGTCATTTCAGGACACTCAGTCCATTCGGGTCATTTCAGGATACTCAATCCATTCGGGCAATATTTCTAGACAATCTATTCAGGTCATTTCAGGTCAATCGATTCCAATATTTAGGGTCAGACACACAGTCCGTTTGGTTTATTTCTTGACACTTACTCCATTCGGGTCATTTCAAGACACTTAGTCCATTCGGGTCATTTCAAGACACTCAGTCCATTCGAGCATTTCAGGACACTGAGTCCATTTGGGTCAGTTCGAGGCATTGAGTCCATTCGGGTCAGCTCGAGTCACTGAGTCCATTCGGGTCATTTCAAGATACTCAATCCATTCGGGCAATATTTCTAGACAGTCTATTCGGGTCATTTCAGGTCATTCGATTCCAATATTTAGGGTCAGACACACAGTCCGTTTGGTTTATTTCATGACACTTAGTCCATTCGGGTCATTTCAAGACACTCAGTCCATTCGAGCATTTCAGGACACTTAGTCCATTTGGGTCAGCTCGAGGCACTTAGTCCATTCAGGTTATTTCGAAACACTTAGTCCATTCGGGAAAATATTTTGGGACACTTAGTCCATTCGCGTCATTTCAAGACACTCAATCCATTCAGGCAAAATATTTTGGGACACTGTCCATTCGAATTATTTCAGAACACTCAGTCCATTCAGGCAATATTTTGGGACACTTAGTTCATTTTGATCATTTCGAGGCACATTGTCCATTAGTGTAATTTCGAGACACTTGGTCCATTTGGGCAATATATTGGGTCACTTAGTCCACTCGGGGAATATTTAGGCATTCGATTCCAACGTTTAGGGTCAGATAAACAGTCCATTTGGTTCATTTCAAGACACTTAGTCCATTCGGGCATTCCAGGACACTTGGTCCATTTGGGTCATTTCCGGAAAATAAGCCCAATCCCGTCATTTCAGGACACTCAGTCTATTCATGCAATATTTTTTACACTTAGTCTGTTCGGGTCATATCAGGACACTCAGTCTATTCGGGCCACTTAGTCCACTCGGGTCAACTCAAAACACTCAGTCTATTTATATATTTTGAGACACTTAGTCCACTCTGATAATTTCAGGACACTCAGTCCATTTAGGCAGTATTTCTGGACACTTAGTCCATACGGGTATTATTTCTAATCATTCGTTTCAAATCCATTCAGGCAATTTTTCGGGTCAATCGATTCGAACATTTAGGGTCAGCCGCACAATCTGTTCAGTTCATTTCAAAACACTTAATCCATTCGGTACATTTTATGACACTTACTCCATTTGGTTCATTTCATGACACTTACTCCATTTGGTTCATTTCGGGACACTTAGTCCATTCGAAAATTTCAAGACAATTAGTCCATTCAAGCATTTCCGGACACTGAGTCCATTCGGATCATTTCGAAGCACTCAGTCCATTAGGGTAATTTCGAGGCACTCAGTCCATTCGGGCAATATTTTGGGACACTTAGTCCATTCGCGTCATTTCGGCATACTCAGTCCATTCGGGCAATATTTCTGGACACTTAGTCCATCCGAACAATATTAAGGCATTTGATTCCAATGTTTAGGGTCAGACACACACTTCATTCGGTTCATTTCAATACACTTAGATTCTGGTCATTTCAGGAAAATAAGTCCGTTTGGGCAATATTCTGGGACACTTAGTCCATTCGCGTCATTTTAGGACACTCAGTCCATTCATGCAATATTTTGGGACACTTAATCTGTTCGGATCATTTCAGGACACTCAATCCACACAAGCATTATTTCTAATCATTCGATTCCAATTCATTTGGGCAATATTTCGGGTCAATCGATTCCAACATTTAGGGTCAACCACACAATCTGTTCGGTTCATTTCAAGACACTTAGTCTATTTGGTTCATTTCATGACACTTACTACATTTGGGTCATTTCAGGACACTTAGTCCATTAGGGTCATTTCAGGACACTCAGTCTAGTCGGGCAATATTTCTGGACACTTAGTCCACTTGGGTCATTTCAGGACACCCAATTCATTCGGGCAATATTTCGGGTGATTCAATTCCAACATTTAGGATCAAACACACAATCCATTCGATTTATTTCATGACATTTTATCTATTCGAGTAATTTCCAGACACTTAGTCCATTCAGATCATTTTAGAACAAACAGTTCATTCGGATCATTTTGAGGCACTCAATCCATTCGGGTAATTTCGAGACACTTAGTCCATTCGAGTCATTTCCGGAAAATAAGTCTATTTGGGCAATATTTTGGGACACCTAGTCCGTTCGGGTCATTTTAGGACACTTACTCCATTCGGACAATATTTAGGCATTCGATTCCAACATTTAGGGTCAGACACACAGTCCATTCAGTTCATTTCAAGAAACTTAGTCCATTAGAGCGTTTCAGGACAGGTAGTTTATTATAGTCATTTCAGGACACTCAGTCCAATCGGGCAACATTTCAAGACACTTCTATTCAGGCAAAATTTCTAGACACATAGTCCATTTGGGTCATTTCAGGATACTCAGTCCAATCGGGCAATATTTCTAGACACTTAGTCCATTCGGGCATATTTAGGCATTCGATTCCAACATTTAGGGTCGGACACACAGTCCATTCGGTTCATTCCAAGACACTTAGTCCATTCGAGCATTTCATTACACTCAGTCATTGGGGTGGTTTTCGAAAAATGAGTCCATTCGGGCAATTCAGGATACTCAGTTCATACGGGCAACATTTCGTGACATTCAACTCCAACATTTCGGGTTAGACACACATTCCATTCGGACCATTTCAAGACACTTAGTCCATTCGAGCATTTCAGGACACTCAGACCATTCAGATCATTTCGAGGCACTCAGTCTATTTGGGCAATATTTTGAGACATTTAGTCTATTTGAGAAATATTTTGAGACACTTAGTCTGTTCGGGTCATTTCAGGACACTTAGTCCATTCGGGTCAATTCATGACACTAGTCCAATCGGGCAATATTTCTAGACAATTAGTCCATTAAGGTCATTTTAGGACACTTAGTCCATTCGAGTCATTTCAGTACACTCAGTCCATTCGGGTAATATTTTGAGTCATTAGACTCCAAAATTAGGGTCAGACACACAGCCTATATGGTTCATTTTAAGACACTTAGTCCATTCGAGCCATTTCAGGACACTTAGTGCATTCTAGAATTTCAAGACACTTAGTCCATTCGGGTCATTTCATCATACTTAGTTCATTCGGGTCATTTCATCATACTTAGTTCATTCGGGACACTCAGTCAATTCGGGCAATATTTTGGGTCATTAGATTCCAACATTTACGAGAAATTTTCCAGACACTTAGTCCATTCGAGCATATTTAGGCATTTGATTCCAACATTTAGGGTAAGACACAAAGTCTATTCGGTTCATTTCAAGACACTTAGTCCATTCGAACATTTAGGGTCAGACACACAGTCCATTCGGTTCATTAGATTCCAACATTTAGGGTCAGACACACAGTACATTCGGTTCATTTTAAGACACTTAGTCCATTCATGGGGTCATTGCAGAACACTTAGTCCATTCGGGCAATATTTTGAAACACTGAGTCTATTCGGACAATATTTAGGCATTCGATTCCAACATTTAGGGTCAGATACACAGTCCATTCGAATCATTTCAAGACATTTAGTCCATTCTGGTCATCTCAAGACACTCAGTCCAATTGGGCAATATGTTTGAAGAAAATTAGTCCATTCGGGTTATTTCGAGATACTCAGTCCAATCGGGCAATATTTAAAGACACTTAGTCCATTCAGGCAAAATATCTAGATACTTAGTCCGTTCGGGTCATTTCAGGACACTCAATCCAATCGGGCAATATTTCTAGACACTTAGTCCATTCGGGCAAAACTTCTGGACACTTAGTCCATTCGGGTCATTTCAGGACACTCGGTCCGATCAAGCAATATTTCGAGACACTTAGTCCGTTCGAGCAAAATTTCTGGACACTTAGTCCATTCGGGTCATTTCATGACACTCAGCTCAATCAGGCAATATTTCTAGACACTCAGTCCATTCGGGCAAAATTTCTGGACACTTAGTCCATTCGGCATATTTAGGCATTTGATTCCAACATTTTGGATTGGACACACAATCCATTCAGATCATTTCAGGACACTCAGTCCAATCGGGCAATATTTCAAGACATTTAGTCCATTCGGGCAAAATTTCTAGACACGTAGTCCATTCTGGTCATTTCAGGACACTCAGTCCAATCGGGCAATATTTCTAGACATTCAGTCCATTCGGGCAAAATTTCTGGACACTTAGTCCATTCGGCATATTTAGGCATTTGATTCCAACATTTAGGATTGGACACACATTCCATTCAGATCATTTCGGGACACTCAGTCCAATCGGGCAATATTTCAAGACACTTGGTCCGTTCGGGCAAAATTTCTGGACTCGTAGTCCATTCGGGTCATTTCAGGACACTCAGTCCAATCGGGTAATATTTCTAGACACTCAATCCATTCGGTCAAAATTTCTGGACACTTAGTCCATTCGACATATTTAGGCATTTGATTCCAACATTTACGATTGGACACACAGTCCATTCAGATCATTTCAGGAGACTCAGTCCAATCGGGCAGTATTTCAAGACACTTAGTCCATTTGGGCAAAATTTCTGGACATGTAGTCCATTTAGGTCATTTCAGGACACTCAGTTCAATCGGGCAATATTTCTAGACACTTAGTCTATTCGGGTCATTTCAGGACACTCAGTCCAATCTGGCAATATTTTTAGACACTTGGTCCATTCGGGCAAAATTTCTGGACACTTAGTCCATTCGGCATATTTAGGCATTCAATTCCAACATTTACGGTTGGACACACAGTCCATTCGATTCATTTCAAGACACTTAGTCCATTAGGATCATTTTAAGACACTTAGTGCATTCGAGCATTTTAGGACACAGTCCATTCAGGTCATTTCGAGACACTCAGTCCATTCTAGGGGTAATTGCAGGACACTTAGTCCATTCGGGCAAGATTTTGGGACACTTAGTCCATTCGGACAATATTTAGACATTCGATTCCAACATTTAGGGTCAGACACACAGTCCATTCGGATCATTTCAAGACACTTAGTCTATTTTGGTCATTTCAGGACACTCAGTCTAATCGGGCAATATTTAAAGACACTTAGTCCATTCGGGTCATTTCAGGACACTCAGTCCAATCGGGTGACCCTTTCAAACGGGCAGCGTTACGTATACACTTTTATATGTATAGTGCCCTTCTAAAAGGGCAACACACTTTTATTTGTACGCTGCCCTTTTAAAAGGGCAGCACACTTTTTATATGTTCGCTGCCCTTTTAAAAGGGCAACACACTTTTATATGTAGATTGCCATTTCTATAGAGTGAATTACGGGTTTCTAACATACTAAAACCCGTAAATATTTTTATATTAACAAAATTAGATAGAAAATAGTTGATCGATATTTGATCCCTATCAAAACTAAACATACTAATAGACTTAATTAATACTTTCATGACAAACAAATCATTAAAATATGAAGATGATCCGAACCTGCAGCTTGCCATTGCTTTCCCTCCAACTTGCAATACACCAAAGATAGAGAACTAAGATGGTTCAAACCTGTAAGAAGACAAAAACCAATTAGACTTGACCGAGATTTAAGCCAGTAAGACACAACTATACAGATGATTAACTTGAAAACATGTTAAAAGGGCAACACGAATCGCTTGTTAAAAGGACAAGGACTTGACCGAGAAAACATGTTAAATTCAAACGGGCAGCGTGACATATACACTTTTATGTATGCTTCCCTTCTAAAAGGGCAACACACTTTTATTTGTACGCTGCCCTTTTAAAAGGGCAGCACACTTTTATACGTACGTTGACCTTTATATAGACTGAATTACGGGTTTCTGGCATACTAAAACCCGTAAATATTTTTATATTAACAAAATTAAATAGAAAATATTTGATCGATATTTGATCCCCATCAAAACTAAACATACTAACAGACTTAAATAACACTTTCATGACAAACAAATCATTAAAATTTGAAGATGATCCGAACCTGCAGCTTGCCATTGCTTTCCCTCCCACTTGCAATACGCCAAAGATAGAGAACTAAGATGGTTCAAACCTGTAAGAGGACAAAAACCAATTAGACTTGACCGAGATTTAAGCTAGTAAGACACAACTATACAGATAATTAACTCCAAAGATGATGAAGAAGACAGAGAGAAAACATGTTACGAACAAGGATTTACATAATTACCACAGAGAACAATGAATATTTATCAACCTGTTTATTTTACAATATAAAATTTCAAAAGTTATTGCATGCGGTTCATTGAACAAGTATATAGAAATTCAAAATACTAATTATACTAATTATACTAATTATGCGGTCCATTTATTTTACAACAAGTATACTAAAATTTGAAGATGATCCGAACCTGCAGCTTGCCATTGCTTTCCCTCCCACTTGCAATAAGCCAAAGATGGAGAACTAAGATGGTTCAAACCTGTAAGAAGACATAAACCAATTAGACTTGACCGAGATTTAAGCCGGTAAGACACAACTATACAGATAATTAACTCCAAAGATGATGAAGAAGACAGAGAAAACATGTTACAAAAAAGGATTTACTTAATTAGCACAGAGAACAATGAATATTATTAACCTGTTTATTTTACAATATACAATTTCAAAATTTATTGCATGCGGTTCATTGAACAAGTATATAGATATTCAAAATACAATGCATCTAAATTGAACTTGAAAACACATTAACAGAATCAACCAATAACAAGAAAAATAGACCATGGGCTCAAAATCCTCAAGTCTAAGAATAAATCCCTTACTCCTACTAACTCTATCCTCAAATCTATATAACTATATATTGTCCTAATTTTATCATACCGAAACACAATGTATACACAATCATCAAAGAACTCCCTGTTTCTTATAAAAAAAAAGCACTCCCTATTCACATTCATTCAACATCCGACTAGTACAGTAACTAATAAAGTAACCTCTCTATGAAACTGGTTGCAGCAATGTCTTGCCTAGGCTCTCTCACGTACCCAAGAAGCGTGTGTCGGCCTCTAAAACCAAACCCAATTTAGGTCAGACGATCATAAAAAATGACGTAGAATAAGAACTCAAATTTTGTATCTTAATTATTCCTAAAGAATCATCTATACTTGCTAAAAATCAACATTTAAGAGAATCATGATAGCAAACTAAAATTAGTGAGAATTAAAACATTTTTCGAGTTCCAAAACTTAAACTCATTCAGTTAATCTAAAACACAAAATGGGAGGAATGATGTAGGTTGCACGATATTGTACACACACTTGAAGCAAAAAAAAAATCTAAAACTCACTCAAATCTAATTCCTCAAATCTAGAGTTACTTATGCAAATCAGGGCCCTAAATATGAAATTACTAATTTACAACTACCACAAGCCCTGCCTTTTGTTTGTGTGACGCAGAGAGCAACTAACAGTTTAGCACTATTAAAAATGAAGATCACACAAGTAATGACACTTCCAATGATGAAAGACATGAAAAAGAGGTGGTCTTCATTATATTATTAAACTGACACTGTAATGAAAACAGGTGGGTAATACATGGCGTGTAAGACTCTTGAGAAATAAGAGCTTGTTAAATTCTTGTCCTCTTATTTGTGCTAATACAAGGACCAACATTATAAGACCCAAACTTGCACTTGTCTTAAATTATCAATATGATGATCCTCAAAGGTAACCCAACTTACTATGAAATGGTTTAGGCCTAAACTACAACTTGAACCTAACTTTTATATGTATGCTGCCCTTCTAAAAGGGCAACACACTTTTATTTGTACGCTGCCCTTTTAAAAGGGCAGCACACTTTTATATGTATGTTGCCCTTTATATAGAGTGAATTACGGGTTTCTTTATATTAACAAAATTAAATAGAAAATATTTGATCGATATTTGATCCCTATCAAAACTAAACATACTAATAGACTTAATTAACACTTTCATGACAAACAAATCATTAAAATTTGAAGATGATCCGAACCTGCAGCTTGCCATTGCTTTCCCTCCCACTTGCAATACGCCAAAGATAGAGAACTAAGACGGTCCAAACCTGCAAGCAGACAAAAATCAATTAGACTTGACCGAGATTTAAGCCAGTAAGACACAACTATACAGATGATTAACTTGAAAACATGTTAAAAGGGCAACACGAATCGCTTGTTAAAAGGACAAGGACTTGACCGAGAAAACATGTTAAATTCAAACGGGCAGCGTGACATATACACTTTTATGTATGCTTCCCTTCTAAAAGGGCAACACACTTTTATTTGTACGCTGCCCTTTTAAAAGGGCAGCACACTTTTATACGTACGTTGACCTTTATATAGACTGAATTACGGGTTTCTGGCATACTAAAACCCGTAAATATTTTTATATTAACAAAATTAAATAGAAAATATTTGATCGATATTTGATCCCCATCAAAACTAAACATACTAACAGACTTAAATAACACTTTCATGACAAACAAATCATTAAAATTTGAAGATGATCCGAACCTGCAGCTTGCCATTGCTTTCCCTCCCACTTGCAATACGCCAAAGATAGAGAACTAAGATGGTTCAAACCTGTAAGAGGACAAAAACCAATTAGACTTGACCGAGATTTAAGCTAGTAAGACACAACTATACAGATAATTAACTCCAAAGATGATGAAGAAGACAGAGAGAAAACATGTTACGAACAAGGATTTACATAATTACCACAGAGAACAATGAATATTTATCAACCTGTTTATTTTACAATATAAAATTTCAAAAGTTATTGCATGCGGTTCATTGAACAAGTATATAGAAATTCAAAATACTAATTATACTAATTATACTAATTATGCGGTCCATTTATTTTACAACAAGTATACTAAAATTTGAAGATGATCCGAACCTGCAGCTTGCCATTGCTTTCCCTCCCACTTGCAATAAGCCAAAGATGGAGAACTAAGATGGTTCAAACCTGTAAGAAGACATAAACCAATTAGACTTGACCGAGATTTAAGCCGGTAAGACACAACTATACAGATAATTAACTCCAAAGATGATGAAGAAGACAGAGAAAACATGTTACAAAAAAGGATTTACTTAATTAGCACAGAGAACAATGAATATTATTAACCTGTTTATTTTACAATATACAATTTCAAAATTTATTGCATGCGGTTCATTGAACAAGTATATAGATATTCAAAATACAATGCATCTAAATTGAACTTGAAAACACATTAACAGAATCAACCAATAACAAGAAAAATAGACCATGGGCTCAAAATCCTCAAGTCTAAGAATAAATCCCTTACTCCTACTAACTCTATCCTCAAATCTATATAACTATATATTGTCCTAATTTTATCATACCGAAACACAATGTATACACAATCATCAAAGAACTCCCTGTTTCTTATAAAAAAAAAGCACTCCCTATTCACATTCATTCAACATCCGACTAGTACAGTAACTAATAAAGTAACCTCTCTATGAAACTGGTTGCAGCAATGTCTTGCCTAGGCTCTCTCACGTACCCAAGAAGCGTGTGTCGGCCTCTAAAACCAAACCCAATTTAGGTCAGACGATCATAAAAAATGACGTAGAATAAGAACTCAAATTTTGTATCTTAATTATTCCTAAAGAATCATCTATACTTGCTAAAAATCAACATTTAAGAGAATCATGATAGCAAACTAAAATTAGTGAGAATTAAAACATTTTTCGAGTTCCAAAACTTAAACTCATTCAGTTAATCTAAAACACAAAATGGGAGGAATGATGTAGGTTGCACGATATTGTACACACACTTGAAGCAAAAAAAAAATCTAAAACTCACTCAAATCTAATTCCTCAAATCTAGAGTTACTTATGCAAATCAGGGCCCTAAATATGAAATTACTAATTTACAACTACCACAAGCCCTGCCTTTTGTTTGTGTGACGCAGAGAGCAACTAACAGTTTAGCACTATTAAAAATGAAGATCACACAAGTAATGACACTTCCAATGATGAAAGACATGAAAAAGAGGTGGTCTTCATTATATTATTAAACTGACACTGTAATGAAAACAGGTGGGTAATACATGGCGTGTAAGACTCTTGAGAAATAAGAGCTTGTTAAATTCTTGTCCTCTTATTTGTGCTAATACAAGGACCAACATTATAAGACCCAAACTTGCACTTGTCTTAAATTATCAATATGATGATCCTCAAAGGTAACCCAACTTACTATGAAATGGTTTAGGCCTAAACTACAACTTGAACCTAACTTTTATATGTATGCTGCCCTTCTAAAAGGGCAACACACTTTTATTTGTACGCTGCCCTTTTAAAAGGGCAGCACACTTTTATATGTATGTTGCCCTTTATATAGAGTGAATTACGGGTTTCTTTATATTAACAAAATTAAATAGAAAATATTTGATCGATATTTGATCCCTATCAAAACTAAACATACTAATAGACTTAATTAACACTTTCATGACAAACAAATCATTAAAATTTGAAGATGATCCGAACCTGCAGCTTGCCATTGCTTTCCCTCCCACTTGCAATACGCCAAAGATAGAGAACTAAGACGGTCCAAACCTGCAAGCAGACAAAAATCAATTAGACTTGACCGAGATTTAAGCTAGTAAGACACAACTATACAGATAATTAACTCCAAAGATGATGAAGAAGACAGAGAAAAACATGTTACAAAAATGGATTTACTTAATTAGCACAGAGAACAATGAACATTATCAAACTGTTTATTTTACAATATACAATTTCAAAAGTTATTGCATGCGGTTCATTGAACAAGTATATAGAAATTCAAAATACATTGCATCGAATTTGAACTTGAAAACACATTAACAGAAGCAACCAATAACAAGAAAAATAGACCATGGGATCAAAATCCTCAAGACTAAGAATAAACCCCTTACTCCTACTAACTCTATCCTCAAATCTATATAACTATATATTGTCCTAATTTTATCATACCGAATTACAATGTATACACAATCATCAAAGAACTCCCTGTTTCTTATATAAAAAAGCACTCCCTATTCACGTTCATTCAACATCCAACTAGTACAGTAACTAATAAAGTTACCTCTCTATGAAACAGAGGTCGATGTCATGGCTGCAGCAATGTCTTGCCTAGGCTCTCTCACGTACCCAAGAAGCGTGTGTCGGCCTCTAAAACCAAACCCAATTTAGTTTAGACGATCATAAAAAATGACGTACAATAAGAACTCAAATTCCGTATCTTAATTATTCCTAAAGAATCATCTATACTTGCTAAAAATCAACATTTAAGAGAATCATGATAACAAACTAAAATTACGTGAGAATTAAAACATTTTTCAAGTTCCAAAACTTAAACTCATTCAGTTAATCTAAAACACAAATAAAAATGTCTGGTTTTATATCATAATGGGAGGAATGATGTAGGTTGCACGATATTGTGTACACACTTGAAGCAAAAAAAAATCTAAAACTCACTCAAATCTAATTCCTTAAATCTAGAGCTGCTTATGCAAATCAGGGCCCTAAATATGAAATTACTAATTTACAACTACTACAGGCCCTGCCTTTTGTTCGTGTGACGCAGAGAGCAACTAACAGCTTATCACTATTAAAAATGAAGATCACACAAGTAATGACACTTCCAATGATGAAAGACATGTGGTCTTCATTATATTATTAAAATGACATTGTAATGTAATACAAGTCGTGTAGGACTCTTGAGAAATAAGAGTTTGTTAAATTCTTGTCCTCCTATTTGTGCTAATACAAGGACCAACATTATAAGACCAAAAATTGCACTTGTCTTAAATTATCAATATGATGATCCTCAAAGGTAACCCAACTTTCTATGAAATGGTTTAGGCCTAAACTACAACTTGAACCATTCTACACAAGATAAATAACAGTGCAAGGTTATCTTACTTTTCTTATGAATTGCTTCCTGCAGATTAGCTACTGTAGCCTGCAAAACACAACATAAACAAATACCCAATCACAACTGAAATCAAATATGACCTATTAGGTTGCTTAAAGGAAATTTTATGATGAACAAACAAACTATAACCCCCCTAAGTCTAAATCCAGGACCTCATTTACCCTTTCTGAGTTGATGAAAAAAACTCAGAAATTAGATCATCACATAATCATCTTCACTTCCAAACAAACCCATATCCCATATTAACAAAATCAAGCTCAAAATTCTGTATTTTTAGTTGAATATCCCCTTTTCCCAGCCAAGTGCTGTCTGGGTACTCACTCAGAACCATAACAACATGAAATTCATGAAGTTAATGTACGTTGGTAACGAGAAACCCAGTTTCTAATACGAGTTAAGGAATTCAAATCCATAAAAACTCGAATTCAAAATCAAAATCAAGAAGGATGCAATAGCAAAGCAAAGGAGAAAGAGCGCACCGAGGTCGAGGGCTCCCCTGACCACTTCCAAATCCATGTATAAAATCGAAACCTAAAAACGAAGAAGAAGAGAGAATTTAAGAACGAGGGTTAAAAGCCCTAAAATTGAAGTGTTTGGAAGCAAACCGGTACAGAGAGAGGAGGAATGAAAACGGGAGGAGCTTGAGAAGGAGGAGGCGGCAGAGAGTGGACAATGGCCGAGAGAGGGAGAAGCGATTCGTGTCTGGAGGAGTGATTTTACGCCATGGAGGCTTCTCCTTTTCCGGCGTGAAGGAGGCGTGCGCGATTCTGGAACTGCAGGCGTATTCGTGTTAATAATAGGACTGTTTTGGGCTTTAGTTTTCTTAGTAATGGCTTTCTCTTTTGGGCTGTTGTGATATTTTAATTGTATTCTCTTGCTGGGCTTCTAATATCATATCTCTTAAGTCAGTTTTAACTGTTTTAAGTATTTTTACACTTCACTAATTTTTTGATTTAATTAATTTACTTTTATAAATTATAATTAATTTAATTTATTCTTTTTCTTTTTCTTTTTTTATATTTAATTTTAATTTTTTTTCTGTTTTTATTTTTTCTTTTATGATTTATTTATTTTTCTGTTTTATACTTAATTTATTTTTCTAATTAATATTTAATTTATTTACTGTTTTTATTTAATTTAATCTTCTTCTATTTTATACTTATTTGTTATCCTAATTTATATTTAATTTATTTTTTCTTTTTATCATTATTTTTAATTTATTTTCTGTTTTTATTAATTTTCTATTTTATACTTAATTTATTTCTCCTTTTCTTTTTATAGTTTATTTATTTTCTTCTGTTTTTTACTTAATTTTTTTCCTGATCTATATTTAATGTTTTTTCTTTTCTTTTTCTCATTACATTTTTTTCTTTCTATTTTACACTTAATTTATTTTTCCTTTTCTTTTCTTTTTATATTTAATTTATTTTCTATTTTTGTTTTTATTTTATAATTTTTTTCACATAAATTGTTATTTTATTTTATAATATACTGTTTTTGTTTATGTTGTTATATTTTTTGCTTTATTTATTTATTAAATTATGATTTGTTTGACATAAAATTGAATGAGATAATATTTTATGATTTATTTTTATTTTATTAGTGAGGCTTATGCCTCAGTATGCCTCGCATTATCAAGGAAATACGCCACAAGGCTGGTTTCTACAATTTTAAACCATGTGTAAAACTGAACATAATGATTCAAAGTCAGACTAATTCCTAATCCACTCTCTCAAAATGAAGAAGAGCATGGGTACACATAGATACCAATTTTGTAAATATAGAATATATACTTATCATATATTCTAGAACCCAAAATTTAGTGTAATGTATTATAAATCATACTGCCTTCACAAAACATCGTTTAAAGGTATCATTTAGTTGTTGCAGAGAAGAGAAAATTACTGGTTTAAAACGAAATTAACAATCACTACTATTTGCATAGGGATGGCAAAATAATCCAAACCCGACGGGTACCTGACTAACCCGCCCTGATCTGACCGGGTGAAACCCAGGAAAAATCGGGTCTGGGCTGGGTCCGGGTTTTTTCGAGCGGGTCTTGCTCGGGTGCGGGTTGCCCTATATCTGACCCGGGTTCAACCCACACCCGGTCAATTTAAAAAATACATATGTAAAATTGTAATTAGGTTTACAATTTGTAAACCTAAATCACTCAGTCTCTCACTAATTCACGCAGCCATGCACAGAGTCACAGACACTCTCAGTCTCATCTCTCGCCCCCCCTCTCGATGTTGCTGGTCACGCCTAGCTCGTCGTCCCGTCGCAGCCCCTTCCGCCACCGCTAGACACGTCTCCTCTCGTCGTCCCGTCGCAGTCCCTTCCGTCGCTGCTAGCAACGCCTCCTCTCGTCGTCCAGTCGCAGCTCCTTCCGCCGGCCACGCCTCCTCTCGTCGTCGCAACCCATTCCGCCGCTGGCCACGCCTCCTCTCGCCGTCGCAGTCCCTTCCGCCGCCAGCCACGCCTCCTCTCGCCGTCGCAGTCCCTTCCGCCGCCGGCCACGCCTCACGTAATTTCCGACCGTCTCTCTCTATTTACAAATATTAATAAGCATTAAGCATGATTAATCGATTGATTGATTATTAATAACTTATTATCACTGATTTATCGATTGAATGGGCATGATTTATCGATTGAATTTGAAACTTTCCAATGTTGACAGATGAGTTAATAAACCAGTACACGTGAGTCGTTGTTTCGTTATATGTATCGTCCATATGTATCAGTACCATATCATGATTTATATATGTAGTCCATATGTACCATATGCAATCATGAGTTTATCTGTATGGTCCATATTATTTTAGGAATAATAAACATTAAGCATGATTTATATGTATGGTCTGTAAGTCTGTTATATGTTATATGTTATATTTGAATATGTTATATGTTATCAATACTTGTATTGTATGGTAGTCCTTCAGTAGAATCAATGCCCTATTCACATTTAGGTCATGTAAGATACATATATTTTAGGGACGAAATTATATTGATTTATCGGTTGATTGATTCTTATAACAATATCATGTAATAGGTCATGTAAGATATATATATAGGGGACAAATCAGGTGAGAACCATACTCTTTTGTTAGAACATGAGAACTAACTTTAGTTATTGAAAATAAGTGAATGTCCAACAGAAATCAGTGAATGTCCAATGAAAATAGTGATATTAAATGAAAGTGAATGTCAAACAAAAATAGTGAATGTCCAACAGAAAGTATTTGGCCATTGAAAATATATGAATGTCCAACGGAAATAAGTGATTGTCAGTAATTCTCATGTTCTCACACCACAATTGGTTCTCAACTGAGTGTTTCCCTATATATATATATATATATTTGAGGGGCGAAATTATATTGATTTATCGATTGATTGATTCTTATAACAATATCATTATTACATGATTGATACATATTTCAATATTGATGTTTCCCCATTTGTTTGATCGGAAATATTGTTGGGCAGATTTATGGATAATGAATTGCAGCCGAACAATACTTCCCACTGGATAGTACTAATGAGTCTATAAACCGACAATTCTCCTTCTTCATTACCAACGAACTCTGAAGAGCAAGATATTTCAACAAATACAAAGGTTGGTTGTAAAAGGAAAAAATTTGATGTTTGGCTACATTTCACAAAGGAATGAGATAAAGCCCATTGTGGCTTCTGTAAGAAGTATTTCACAGGTAAGAGCTCAAACGGGACGTCACATCTTCGTGGACATTTATTAAGGTGTCCACACCGTGATGTAAGAGATATCCGTCAACAATTCTTGATGACCGAACATAACAAGAAGGATGAGAAGACTTCTATTACCAATTATCATTTTGATCAGGATAGGTCAAGAAAAGAACTTGCTCGCATGATCATTTTGCACGAGTATCTTCTGTCCATCGTTGACCATCACGTATTTCGTATGTGCACAAAAAGTCTTCAACCCTTGTTTATAGTTCCAAGCCGGAACACAATCAAAAGTGATATCTTGAATATCTATGATATCGAGAAAAACAAAACCATGAAGATTTTGAAAGAAAATACTAGTAAGATTGTAATGACCACGAATATGTGGACGTCAAACAATCAGAAGAAGGGTTTTATGGTTATCACAACATATTTCATAGTCAACGATTGGAGGATGCAAAGTAAAATAATGAGGTATATATTTTAAGTTCATATGTCATGTTCATAATTATTTATTTTCACATAATCATATTGTAGTTTAAATTTAAATAACATGTTTCTTATACTTAAATTTGGGATGTATAGGTTTATCTACGTGACTTCCCCACATATTTGTGATGCTCTTTGCCCATATTTTTTTGGAGAGTGTTATTGATTGGAATTTGGATAGTAAGTTGTCTACATTGACAGTAGATAATTGCACAACTAATGATGCCATGATTAAAATCTTATTGGAGATGCTTCCTTCTAGCTCACTTATATTACAAGGAAAATTGCTTCATATGCGTTGTTGTGCTCACATCCTGAATATAATTGTTCAAGCTGGGTTGTCTGTTATCTCTCAAGGTATTGAAAAAGTGAGAGAAAGTGTTGCATTTTGGATTGCAAGTCCAAAAAGAGTTCAAAAGTTTGAGGAGGCAGCGCGTCAATTGGATATTGATAGTACTAAGAAGTTATCCCTTGATTGCAAAACCAGATGAAATTCTACTTATTTGATGTTGAGGGTTGCCTTGACATACAAAGATGTATTCGAGAGGTTGGCATTTAGGGAACAATTGTTTAAATGTTGTCCAATAGATGATGAGTGTGATCTAGCTAAAGAAGTATGTGATAAGCTACAAGTGTTTTATATTGTGACTGAGAAGTTCTCTGGAACTAAATATCCCACTGCTAACCTTTTCTTCCCTGAATTTTGTCGAATGAGAGTTGCATTATATTCATGGAATACATATTCATGCGTGTTGATAAGATTTATGGCAGCAAATATGATAGCAAAGTTCGAAAAATATTGGGCTGTCATTCATGGAGTCATGTCTATTGCTGCTATATTGGATTCGAGATTCAAGATGAAGTTGTTGGAGTTCGATTTTCCTCAAATGTATGAGGATAAATCTACTTTAGAGCTTAAGAAGTTAAGATCACTTTGCCATGCACTTTTTGAGGAGTATCAAGCAAGAGATTCTCCAAAAGGTTCTAATGAAGGGTGTTCGTCTAGTATGGTAAGCAGTGACATATCTAGTTCCTTATATGATGATTTGACTGCATTTAGTTCATTTGTTACTCAAGCGGATGATACGCCTTTGACGTCCGAGCTAGACCATTATTTGGAAGAGAAAAACATACCAAAAAATGCGAGTGTGGAATTCGACATTTTGGTGTGGTGGAAAGCTAATGGGTTTAAGTGGCCAACCTTGCAAAAAATAGCTAGAGATATTCTAGCTATTCCAATTTCAACTGTTGCTTCCGAATCTGCTTTTAGTACTAGCGGTAGATGAGTGACCCCTCATCGTAGTAGGCTTTCTCCAAAGACTTTGAAAGCACTTATGTGTTCCCAAAGTTGGCTATGGAACGAAGTTAACGGTAAGCACAAATATTTTGTGTTAGTTAGTTATTTTTTGTTAATATGAAAAGCTAATACTTTGATTTTTTTTTATTTTCTTCTCAACGTATATTTAGAGACTTGCCCTTTAAAGATGGATGCTCATTGTCAGACAATGCCTTCATCACTCTTTGGATCAAATTTCCGACGAGGTTCTCTATCAGCCAGAATATAACAGGTGGATCCAAAGATATGGAAGTATTTAACATTAGGTTTTCTCCCCTTCCATATTTCATAATGAGTTACTGACATACCTGGTTGGAGAGTGACTCGATTGTGGATATGGCAAGCAGCGTTAAGTGTTTCTGCCCAGAAGTGAGTTGGTATGACCTTGGCTAGCATCATAACTCTAGCCATCTCCTGTAGAATCCTGTTTTTGCGCTCAACAATGTCATTCTGTTGGGGGGTGATTGGAGCTAAGAACTCATGGGCTATCCCTTCTGAGTTGCAGAATTCTGCAAATTTACTGTTTTCGAACTCTCGACCATGATCACTGCGGAGACGGATTATTTTGCCAATTCTCTCCCCATTTTCTCGTTAGACCTGGATGCATAGAGTCTTGAAGATTGAAAAGGTGTCCGATTTGTCACGAGGGAAATCAACCCATGTGTACCTTGAATAATCGTTCACACACACAAATACGTAGCATTTTCCTCCAAGGCTTTCAACTTGCATTGGACCCATGAGGTCAACGTGTATTAGTTCAAGTACTCGTGAGGTGGTGATATGTTGTACCTTCTTGTGTGACATCTTTGTTTGCTTTCCAATCTGGCTTCTTCGCAGATCTTCCCTTCCACAATTTTCAGGTTTGGAATTCCAGTAATGGTCTGTTCTGAGATCGCCTTCTGCATGCTCCTAAGATTTAGATGTCCAAGTTTTCTATGCCATAGTTTGGTTTCTTCTGCCTTGAAGACAAGAAACTTCGCTCCTTTGATATGTGAATCGGGCGACCAGATGTAACAATTATCCATTGAGCGGACTCCTTGTAGGATAGTAACTTGATCGATATTCTTTACTATACATGCTTCTTTTGTAAATTTGAATTCTGAACCCAAGTCACAAATCTGACTGATCCTAATTAAATTTTTCTTGAGTCCTTCAACAAGTAATGCTTCAGTTAGGAAAGAAGCTCTTGGATGCTTGAGTAGTCTTTTTCCAATGATTCGAGCTCGAATCTCATCTCCAAAAGTAACATAGCAGTTTGTATATAATTTGAGATTGGATAGAAACCCATGAGTACCTGTCATGTGTCGAGAACATCCACTATCAAGATACCAGTCTTTGTTGGTTGAAGCACTTAATGAAGTGTATGCAACATTAGCTCGATAGACTAGATTCTTTGGTCTCCATTCAAGGCAGGATGTTTTCTGAGGAGTCGAGAGATGACCTTGATATCTCCTTTGATTTTGTGGTAACTGAGCTTCTTCTTCCCATGGGGTTGAAAGCAGAATGGCCTGATGTGACCCCTTCGACCACAGTAATGACATATCTACTGATATTGATAAGTTGGAATTCTGGAAGATAGATGTCTGCGAGGAGGATATCTTTTGGCAGTTGATTGACAAGAACATGTTGTAGGAGATGTTACGACATTTGTTGTAGGTTTCTCTGTAGAATGTGTCGTGTCATTTTGTTGTTTCTTGTCAGCCACGGCTTGTTGTGGGACAAACTTTGTGAGTGCTGGTGAGGAGGTATTATGTGTGTACCATAGTCCCGTCATGTCTTTGGACTGCTTTCCTACTGATAGGATCTTGTTAAGGCTTTCTGTGCTGGGATTCATCATCTTCACTGATTTAGTCATAAGACTAATTTCTCCATTGAGTCTGGTAATTTCTCGTTTTAGCTCAACAATTGTCTCTAAGAATCTAGACTTGTCGTTGGTAAGAGTAATGATCTGTTCTCCTTTTTGATCAAGGATCATAGTTTCCTTGACCCATCTGGTATATAAGCTTTTGTGTGCCTCGACCAGTTGTTCCTTAGTCCAATTCTCGTTTAGAGTTAGATGATGGAGATCATCATTGACATCAGCAGAGTTATCAATGTTATATAGAGAAGTGGCAACAGTGAATGCAACAAAATTGCTTACCTCCTCAGAACCACTATCCTCGTTATCCTCATCTGACAATGTAGCATTATATCCTCGTTTTTTGTCTTTTGAGGAAGTTTGGACATTCTCTGTGAAGATGGTCGAATCCCTCACATTCATGACACTGAGGTCTTTTGTTCTTACTGTTTTCTTCTCCGCTTCTGTTAAGTTTGTCAAGATTTCTTCCTGTCTGAGCTTTTTGTGTAGTTTTGTTTCTGGCATATGTTGTACCATTCCTTCCGCCCATTCGACTGAATCTTCTCATCACTTTGTTGTAATTTTTTGTGAGCATGACCATTGTAGAGTCGATGCCTTCGTCAGAGTCAGAATCCTCAGATTCTGGTTGCTTGTGTGTTGAGCTTTTGAAGGCAACTCCTTTAATCCTTTTGTAGATATTGGGTAGAAATACCTTATAGGTCATTATAGATCCCATCAATTCATCCAATTTTAGGATCTTGAGGTCATAAACTTCCTCAATTGCGGTGATCTTCATTTTAAATCTAGGGCTAAGAGCACACAGGGTTTTTCTAACCAGTTCTTCATTAGACATTGGTTCGCCCAGAGAAAAGGATTCATTGGCTAGATCTCGAATTCGGATGTTGAATTCAGCGATTGATTCATCCTCTTTCATGACAAGGGCTTCGAAGTTGGTTGTCAAGTGCAAAGCTTTTGTTCTCGAACCTTGGTTGTTCCTTCATATGCAACAGCCAGGATATCCCATGCGGATTTGGCAGTCGTGCATGTGTTGATTAGTCTGAATATGTTCTTGTCAACACCATTAAAGATAGCATTCAGGGCTCGAGAGTTTCCTAGTGATTCTTCGTCTTCGTTATCAGTCCAGTCTTTTTCTGGTTTTGGGCCGATGGGGTTACCATCACTATCACTGAGTTGTGGGGCATTCCAACCATTGATCACAACCTTTCATGTTTTATTGTCAAGAGACTTCATGAAGGCACACATGCGGGCCTTCCAATAGCCGTAGTTACTTCCATCTAGAACCGGTGGTCGGTTAATAGATCCTCCTTCTCTGGTATTGTCCATTTTGATGATCAGAATTTTTCGATTAGGAACTCACCTAAAGTTGTAGGTGCCCCCTCTGATACCAATTGAAATTTTGATCAGATAGTTATGCAAGATGACACACACAATGTTACGTATAATGCTATAACACAGTGTATGACAGCTTGCGTAGATGAAGAATGACAGAAAATATCAAACGTAATAAACAACGACACAACAAATTGTTTACCCAGCTCGGTGCAACGTCACCTACGTCTGGGGGGCTCTCAGCCTAGTGGAAAGGTTTCAATATTGGTAATACGTCAAAACATACAAGTATCTATGATCATCACAAGATCTATACTTTATGCTACTATTACAAGTGCAAACATATCTCAGGGTCTCCCCCCCTGAATCCAATACGTCGTCTTGATTCCACTCTTCGAGCAATCGCCTTACTCTGTCAGTTCAAGTTGTCGTTGAACGTTTTGGTTGCGTTAGTCTTCACTCACGGGATCAGTAAACCCTCAATCACTTAACTCTCTATAGTTAAGGTGATATACAATATCCTTAGCACAATCTACAGCCTCTCAACCCGCAGACCTTCACGTCTAAGAGCTCTGTAAATTATTGCTAGGAAACAATAAAATAACCACACGATTGCTAAGGGGGTAGCCTAAACTTTTATAGCAATCGAGTATGAGTACTAACCC
The DNA here is from genome assembly GCA_963920655.1 of Geranium rotundifolium. Classification (NCBI taxonomy): domain Eukaryota; kingdom Viridiplantae; phylum Streptophyta; class Magnoliopsida; order Geraniales; family Geraniaceae; genus Geranium; species Geranium rotundifolium. The sequence continues at coordinate 14,631,010 of OY987319.1, read as the reverse complement.
TAATGGGTTTCCTCTTTATCACCGTCTTTCTTCTTTCCAGAATCGGAGACGCGCTGAAACTTTTACAAGTCCTAATTGTAGTCGTACTTTATGTAGAGCATGGACTTTCCTGATTTGCGTCGAACAGGATGTCAGCCGAGATGTCGCCAATAATGTCATCCAAGATGTCGCATACGATGTTTCGACATTCTCTATAACATCTTTTCTAGTTTCTTAAAAATAAGTCAATCACTAAAAACGTCGTAACTACACTATACATATAACCTTGGTATGTTACTCTCGCACTACCAAATGAAAGGCAGATCTCATGTCTCTGCCTCACACAATTACCACAAACACCACACTTCATGATCCAAAGAAAATGGTTAACAAATAGACAATTGATTCCCAAAATTTGAACATGTGCATATGCAACTGATGTGTGTCCATTCAGAGTCCATATCGACATTTGTAGACCCACATTAAGTGTCGAATCTTTCTCGTCAAATGGCTATTATGGAGTCTTTTGTGACTTTCTATATCTTTGGTTATTATTTGTGCATATGTGCATAATTCAAGTGAAAATGGAGCGAAATGGACGAAAACCGAGCAGCTGAGCAAAGGAGCCAAGCATATGACTATCCATGTGAAGGAGTCACATGAAAAGTCACTATTGAACAACAAGCATATGAATGAATTTCCATGTGAAAAAGTCACATCAAAAGTCACAATTGAAGAGTGTGACTTTTCATGTGATGTCGTCGTACCGAAAGTCACATGAAAATTTTTTGGAGAACAAAACGCAATCTAGACTTAATTTTGGGGGATACATACACACATTTGATTGTCTCCCACTGCTCAGGAACGTTTTTACAACATCACCAAGGATTGAAATCAAGAGTGTAGCGCAGAATTGTCGAAGCCAACCAGTTGAAGATCGCACGAGCATCCAGCTCTTATGAAACTTTAAGTGTTTGATCGCTTTTCTTCTCCTTTTAAACTGAGTTGTGATTTTTTGAATTATGTACATATTGCACCATGGTTATGAGCTAAAAACTCCTAACCATGGGTGCTAGACTATTTGACAATTTGATGTTATAATAAGCATTGACGTTCAGTTATTTGAAACATGTGAAATTGATCATGCTTATGGTATGAATATTAAATGGGTCATTTGATGTTTATAGTTTAAGTTTGAAATCAGCCCTGAGATGTGTGATTAAGAATATATCTAAGTAGAATTGAGGGTCAGTCTCCTGGAGTTGACGCCTTGGTTCGAAAATTGTTGTGTTTCATGCGGTTGAGGGTTGGTTATAAATCTCGGGAGAGTTTATCAACCTGAGATCAGGCGTTACCTAAGTCGAGAGACGGGTAACATATTTACAACATAAGCCAGTTTTATGCATGTTTGATTAACTAAAATGTGAACTTGGATTGACATTAAGCCGTCGGATTGCTAGTTAAACTCTTGAAATCATCCATCCATTTAATTCTCTTGTTTATTTTCCATTGAGTTCTTATATTCACTTGATTTAGTTTCATATACTTGATCGATAATTCAACACCCAAAACCAAATTGTGCAATTTAAATACTTTTATACAAGTTGAACATAAAATATTTAAGTGCAGACTCCCTTTTGATCCATGTGGACTCGATCCAAATCTTAACCGATATTTATTACTTGACGAACAACAATTATACCATTTTTAATAAAGTGTGTTGCAGTAACGCATCACATTTTGGCTGTTAGCAATATACAAAAGTTTTGTGTTCTGAAATTATCTCTCCGGCAGCTAAACATTAGCTGACATAAGTAATTAAATTTTGTAAATATTGTTTGCGTCACCTGATGATATTATGACATATTGGTTCGAATTGTGAACAATATTACAAGTTTGAAAATTTAAGATGAAATTTTTTTTGTGCATGTTTGATAATTCTCACGGAGAATTTTATTATGTTTTTGTATTTATTTATTTTATTAATTTTATCCGAGTATAAAAATATTTATTATCATTAGATATTGATCAAATCGCATACACAACAAATGAGTGGTTAAATGAATAGATATCGAACATGGCCAACCCCTATTTTGTTCAAAACTAAGTGTGCGTAGCACTAAGTAAAGACGTGCAGACATGGTGCAAGCATATTGGTCACGAAGTGGTTGGGTTGCATGCATATTGTCAATCATTTGCCTCGTTAATTAATAAATAATATCAATAATTCTCTTGTAATCATTTATCTGATTAATTATTGGATAGAGAGACATTCGAGGAACTATTGTTGCAACATTGATCATAATATATATTCTCGGTTTTTTTGTCCGTCAGTCAACTGGATTTTTCATTGTTAGGTTAGAAAAATAAACAATAAATAATATTCTGATTATGTCTTTCTGAAGCAACACTAGAAGATATGTAGGCGGGGAAGAGAAAAAGCAAAGCTAATATGCTTGCAAAATGAAGTAACAACGCAAAGAATAAAATCAGAATTACACAATCAGACATGTGTCAATGTGGTGTCTATTTTCAGTAACTTTTAGTTAATTGAAAGAAGTGCGCTTTTGATAGAAAAGAAAAGACAATGCCCTTAATTTTCATCATATTTATTTTTTTTTATTATAGTGTGAGATATATTCTAACTAATATTGGGTGGTTCTTGGGGTTTATATCTGGAAGTTACGTTTAGCATTAAGCTTCATATATAAATAATGGATACTAATCCAGTCAACACATTGATTACCAAGCAAGTTATAGAAAAAAAGTGATTCTTGAAGAAGAAGAAATAATAAGTTAATCACAATTAATGTTGAATGGACTGATTTGTGAGGTTAGGTAAATAAAATCATTAGGTAGTTGAGTATTGATTCGAAGATTGAAACTTGCAATTGATTTGTGTTTAGGTTCAAATTAGCCGAGCAAAGCTATTAATTGATGTGTAAGAGAAGTTAATATATATGATGTAAGTAAATAATAACATGTTTGATCAGAGTTGCTTCATAAATATTTATCTCTTTTCTTTCTAGTGTAACTATAGTGGTTTAAATCCTAGCTTCTTTAATATTTTCATTTAGGTGTTTTAATTTTTAAATTATGATACTAAAATTCAGATGGATAATAATTAATATATTTAAATATGTTATTTTATTTCAAATTAAATTATAATTGATTTATTACATGTTGTAGCCATTCTTCCCAAATTCTTTGGTGCAAATGTGAAGAATTTAGTGAGGCTCCACAATTTATGGACATGTTGTTGCATGAGTTGCCATATTCATAAGAAAAGAATCATCCAACCAAATAGTATGATTAACATTGCAGTGTGTGGGGTCATATCACACAAGTAGGCATCATTAAGATTTTGAATTAGAAAATAAGAAAAGGATTTACAAAGAGCAACCATTATCATTTATAGACATGATAAAATGGCAAGAGGGAGCTTATTATTCTCCATCCTCTGTTCCCATTTCTTTGTTTGAGGTACACCTCTTCCCAATCATGAAACATAACAAAGATGAGGATGGGAAGCCTCTCCCCCAAAATTTAGGAACTGCCCCAAAGTTGCTCATGTTTTTCATGTTGTGCGGCTTCTCATTCTACCTCGGTGGAGTCTTTTGTTCCGACAAGAACAAGTTGGAGGTCGAGGAACCAACAACATCTGCTTCTCTTCAAGTCAAACCCGTAACCTTCCCGGAATGCGGCGCTGAGTATCAGGACTACACTCCCTGCACCGATCCAAGGGTACCCTTTTCACTAATCAATAATCATATTTATGCACAGAATAAGTTTTTGATACATTTGTGGATTGGTGGTGCAGAGATGGAGGAAGTACAGTCTGAGACGGCTTAGTTTCATGGAGCGTCACTGTCCTCCTATGTCGGAGAGGAAGGAGTGTTTGGTTCCGCCCCCGGAGGGTTACTTGCCTCCTATCAAATGGCCGGAGAGCAAGGATCAATGTTGGTACAAGTATGTTTCTTCCCACAAACTACTCATCTGCTTGTATTCAACTTCTTATCAAAATAAATTTCAGGAATGTGCCGTATGATTGGATCAACAAGGAGAAATCGAATCAGAACTGGTTGAGGAAGGAAGGGGATAAGTTCCATTTCCCCGGGGGAGGCACCATGTTCCCGTACGGCGTCAGCGCCTACGTTGATCTGATGCAAGATTTGATCCCCGGGATGAAAGATGGATCCGTTCGCACTGCCATTGACACTGGCTGCGGGGTAAGTCTGCACATCGTGTCATACCTTGGCTGATTTTTCTGATTAATCCTCATAAGGCCCTTTCCATCCTACTAGCACCTAACTTTCTCTTAAAACACTGATATTCACGGCGATCTTGATCCAGGTTGCTAGTTGGGGAGGGGATCTACTAGATCGCGGGATCATAACCCTTTCACTCGCGCCAAGAGACAATCACGAGGCTCAAGTTCAGTTCGCGCTGGAACGGGGAATTCCCGCCATCCTCGGCATCATTTCTACGCAGCGCCTCCCTTTCCCCTCCAGCTCATTCGACATGGCTCATTGCTCAAGATGCCTCATCCCATGGACCGAATTCGGTTAGTAGTTGATAAAAATCATTGATATTGATGTTTTGGACAGATAGTAAATGACTCTGTCATTTTCTCTATTCCTTTGATAAGAGTCTCATCGAATTTGTTCTCCTTCCCCCAGGTGGATTGTACCTGTTAGAAATCCACCGGATCCTCCGACCCGGGGGCTTCTGGGTTCTGTCGGGGCCGCCCATCAACTACGAAAACCACTGGAAAGGATGGAACACGACAGCAGAAGACCAGAAATCGGATTACGACAAGCTGCAGGAACTCCTCACTTCAATGTGCTTCACGTTGTACAACAAAAAAGACGACATTGCCGTGTGGCAGAAGTCTCCGGACAGTAGCTGCCACCACAAGCTGGCGGAGCCTGACGTGTACCCGCCCAGGTGCGACGACAGCCTGGAGCCCGACGCGGCATGGTACACTCCCCTCCAGCCCTGCGTTCTCACTCCCAACCCGAAACTCAAGAAAACGGACCTCGAGTCCCTCCCGAGGTGGCCGGAGAGGTTGAACGTGGCGCCCGAGAGGATATCGGATAACCAGGGCGGGAGCGCGGGTGCGATGAAGCTAGACGGAAGCAAGTGGAAGATTCGAGTCGAGCATTACAAGAAGATACTGCCTGCTCTCGGGTCGAATAACATAAGAAACGTTATGGACATGAATACGGTCTACGGAGGCTTCGCTGCGGCTCTCATTGACGATCCCTTGTGGGTCATGAACGTCGTGTCGTCCTACGCTGTCAACACTCTCGCCACTGTCTACGACCGAGGACTCATCGGAACCATCCATGATTGGTAAATTTCTGATACATTGTTGTTACCGAGTTGAAAATATGTATTTTGTTTAACACTTTAGTATTGACAGGTGCGAAGCGTTCTCGACTTATCCGAGAACGTATGATCTCCTGCATCTTGACGGTCTCTTTACTTCAGAAAGCCAGAGGTAATGATCAATTTTGGAATTAGAGGAACATGTTGTTTCTGATTTTAGTGAATGATTATGATAAAATGGACATTATTGTACTTGGACAGATGTGACATGAAGTATGTGCTATTGGAGATGGATCGGATCCTGCGACCCGACGGATATGTTATTATCCGAGAGTCGAGCTATTTTGTGGATGCCATAGCCACCATTGGGAAAGGATTGAGGTGGGTATGCCGGAAAGAGGATACAGAGCATTGGGTAGAGAATGAGAGCATTTTGATTTGCCAGAAAAAGCTATGGTACTCGTCCTCACAGGAACTGAAAACCCAAAACAGAGACAACTAAAGATTCTTAAAACCAAAAATTGTCTTCCATTGAGTAATTTCTTTTCTTCCTATATCATTTTTTGTAATTTTGATTTATCTTTGTATAATTATAAAATGTGTATTTGATATTTTTTATCGTTCAATTGAATAAAAAAATCACAAATACAAACTTAAGTATAAAGGAAATTGTGTTACCCCAAGGGAAATTTTTTTATTTCATAAAACTACCATGTATTAATTAAAAATTGAATTGCCCGACTCTATTTAACTTATATATTTGAAGCACCTTTCATTAATGGACATAAAACATGTAAACACTATCCTATGACTCTTATACATATGCTTGTAATTTTATGCATTAGTACCTAAATTACCTTTTTATCATTACTATTATGGATGAATGACAATTTACCAATATCTAATTGCATCTATTTTTCAATTTACAATACCTAATTTGAAAACTTGACAACTTAGTCACCCAATACATTTTTTTCTTGCAATTTGTTCAAACACCGAAATTTTTTAAAAGAGTGTAAAAAGACAAAATTGCCCTCAACTAGTCATTAAATTTTCAAGTGAATGTCACCTCTTTCAATCTCTAAATTTTTTATCTTCTTAATTTGATTCTCACCCTCATTTCTCCATTCCAACATCATTCAATACCATATTTTATTCTATCTTCTTTCTTTATTTCTCTATGATTGATGCATTTGTGGCCAATATAATTAAAAGGGTCATATTCATGTGAAAACCATAGGTTTAGGCGTAAAATTAGGAACTAATTTTGATCAATAGATATAAAATTGAAAAGTTGAGATGTTTGCTGACTCATCAATAACATACTATGTAAATATTAACTAATTAACAGTGTATTTATCATCATAATTTAACATCATTAGGAGGGTAAATTCCTATTTTTATAACATTATTTATTTTAGTTTTTTTATTTACACAAATCACGATTTCAATTTTACTACTTTATGGGATTTTTTCGATTTTACTATTTTGTGAAAGATTTCATAGTTTCATGAGTTAACTCACTGCGTTTCATGAGTTCATTAATCATGTTTTTTTTTCTTTCGGTTTTACTATTTCGTGGACGATTTCATAGTTTCATGGGTTAATTCACTATGTTTCATAATTTCATTAATCACTATGTTTCATGAGTCGACGAGCCGGTGACTCAGACGCGACGTGGATTCATGAACCTGTTGCCCTGCAACGCCTCCAATCAGCGGACCCGTCGCCTCCTCCTACCTCCAATTCTGGAGTTGCCTCCATGAAAAACCGCGTCCTCCGATGGCCTGCGAGCTTTACCGATCTAGGTTGATATTTGGTTCGAGGATTAGGCTGAGCTTGGCCGATTCATGCTCGGATTGGGTCTTTCTCAATAACGCTAGACGTGACGCTATGGCTTCGGCACGACAGCGGCGACCATCTCACGCCATCGCATACTCGATTTCCCGGATCTCTCAGGAGCCTCGTATTCGGCCTTTGCGGGACAGAGCTCAGCGCCGCCACCAAGCTACGCACATAACTCGTCATCAACACTGCATGGTGCTAGAGCAGGGATTGGGAGAACAGGGAAAACGTGATCGGCTTATCTACGCTGAAATCGAGCTCTGTAAATATTTGATTGTTGTTCTTCTTCTCAGCCCATTACTCCATGCTTCCTGTCTGATTACTCAACAAGAGCTCTGCCGAGCTCACCGACAATGGCGGACGAGACCTACTTCACGGTATTGTGTTTTGATTTTGGGGATTTGGTCGTCCTGGGTTTGTCCAGATTATGATATATTATTGTTTTGATGTGTTGCTCTTGGTAATTGCTCAATTTGAAATTCTTGCACTTGCTCTTTGATTGGAGTATTATGCCATGTAAATTGATTTCCTGTGTTATTGAAGCTTTTATTATTACATTTTGGGAATTATGGGTTTCTTAACTAGTTCTAAAATTAGTGGATACCACAGTGCTTGAATGAAAACTTTCATCAGTTTATGGACCAACAATCTTATATTGTTCTAAATACACGACTCATATATTATGCATTTTGGATTTAGTTGTATCGGTGCCGATTTGATTTGGCTTTTCTCAAATTTATAGTTTTTATGATAAAATAATCAATTTTAGTGTCACCGATGTGATATGTAACACAATTGCAAATGAAATAAGTGAACTTTTTCAAGTGAATTAATGAAACAATTAAATAGGTCAAATATAACCAATGACACAATTATAAATGAGACAATGAAGTGATCAAAAGTTCAAATGAATCGATGGCACAATTACAAATGAGACAATGAAACATTCAAATGAATCAATAACACAATTACAAATGAGACAATGAAACGATAAAACATTCTAGTGAACCGATGACACAATCACAAATAAAACAAGTAAAATTTTCACGTTTGATGATTCTACGATGAACTAAATTAGGTTAGAATTGATTATTTTAAAAATAATGAAATAGTAAAATTCATATGTGAAAAAGAAAATCAAGTAAATGTTCAAAATACGAATTTGCTCTTTTATTAGTGTTAGATGACTTAAATAAATTGTCAATTAAATCATAATTACATAATATGTCATCAGAGAGTCATCATACGTCTCACTCATTCATTTTTTTCATCTTACGTACAAAAATTAGTTTGTACATTTGTACATCAAGTTTTTGGGGGGTTTGTACTTGATTACTTAAACAAAAAGGTAAACTTCACGGGCCAATTCTAAGGGATACGAAATGATCTGAGCCCATTCATCGTAATGGTACCCAGAAAGAGGCCCATTTGGTCGGATGGGTCAGGTTCAGTTAGTAGGTCGAGAGCAGCTGACCTGACACGTGGAACAACGTGTTGACCAAACCATGATCAAGATGGTAAATATAATATAAATATGAACGTGGATTGGTGGTGGCGCCACATAGGTTTCATATCTTAGTGAACGAAACGAACAGAATGGGACCCATTGTTGGCCGTACGATTCGAGCGAAAAGTTGTTTTAATAAACGATCGTGACCGTCCGTTACATTAGAAAAAAGTGGGGCCAGTTCAGAAATTACTTTGCTTGGGAGGGTATAAATAGGGATAGATAGAGACAGGTTGGTGAATTATTGAAAATTCGAGAGAAAGAGGGGTTTGGAGAGAAGCTCTGGATTCCATCTCTTCCCGTCCCTCGCGACGGCGCCGTTTGGTTCTCTGCAGGTATTGTATTCTCCTCCAAATTCTTCTGGTTTTGATTTTGATTTTGATTTGTGTCAACGAGATTGGATCCTGTTATGAGATTCGAATCGATTGAATTTCGGATGGTGAGTTTTATCAGGATTTCCTTTCGGGTAAAACGGTTTTTAGGGTTTGTTGATTTGATCGGGAGGGAGTGGAAAATCGTTGTTGTGAATTTGGCGACTGCGTCTGCAATTTTTGGTTTGGTTTAGTGAACGAATGAATCATTAGGGCTTCACATGGAATCAGGCTTGTTGCCTGTAATTGAAAGCTTGCCAATTTGACATGCCTTATTGAATCCTTTTTTCTGTATTTTATGTATTGGTGGATGATTGGAAGTTATGTGTTCTGTGGTATGATATCATATGATTCTACTTGTAGTTCATTGTGAGCTGCTGGATACATTGGATGTCATATTTTTATTTGCTGTACATGGTTGATTCTACTAGTGTTATGATTTTAGGCATGCACATATATTTGTTTCCCGAAAGAACCATTATTTTATGGGGCTTTGTTTTGATGCGCAATATGTGTGATTGCTTAATTATTCCACTCTATTTAATCAAACCACCTTAATTATATGGGTTTACTTCTATTGGTTGTACCCTTTTAGCTTAATTAGGTGACAAGTATGCATATAACTAATAAACTAGGACATGTAGGCTCTTAGAGATTAATGCAGCTCAAAAGTTTTCTGTCATACATCTTAGTTGTGATGATGGCTTCTGCTTTTTACATGTTAGTGTAGTTGGGGTTGGAACTTGGATATCTATTGCTATTACAAACTTGGTCGTCTTATATGTAATTTTATCTTGATTTATTTCTGTTATTGCAACATCAGGTTTTCCTTGTCTTGGATCTAAAGAGCTCTGTTTTCCTTATCAAGACATGGGGCCAGCAATCTTTTGGTCAAATTGCTACCAGTTCCGGGTTTTATCATTCCAGGAAGTGCTCGATTGGCGGTTCTTTGTCCTTGGAGATTTCCTTATGGTTTCCTTTGTTAACTGGACTTAGTGGTCATTTTCTCCTGAATGATCCGTACAAGATGCTTAATTCAACTTTCTTCTAAGATAGATGCTGAGTGCACTTTGACAAGTAAGCTGGGAAAAAGTATCCCTCTAATCCTCTGAAATATTCTTTACTCATAGTACATATAGATGCAACATCCACTCAGATTCTTTAGAAAATGTCTTTCAGTTATGACAAACTTCCTGTCAAACACATTTCAAGTCTGATTTAACCGTCTAATCCTCTTTTTTTCTTTCTAAATTATCATTTCCATAGGGTTGAAGTTTGCAAGGAACTGACTGGAAGTTGTTTGCGTAGTCAATCTTAGTAGACCATTGCATCTTTTCTTGGCGGACAGTTTGGGAACAGTGTCAGTAACAATACATTATCAGTTTGCTAAAGGTCTTACCACAATTACTTCTTTGTACAAGCGCGTGGGGTGTTACATACTTCTTAAACTTGTGATCAACTGTTTTGAGATTAAGGGAACTCGGCTGTGACAGGTGGAACAATTATTGGTTGGATTGCAGTTTGGTATCAATATGTTCTGTGGTGGTCATCTGTTCCTTCTGCTACAGTCTAGTGACTCACTCAAAGCCGCTGCTTTAATCATCAATAAGTCCAAGAAGCTTGTCCATCGGGATTATTCTGGCTTTATGCTCGTTTATGTTTCACAAAATTAATGCCGGATTCAGCTATACCAGCAAAATAGTTTGTTTATAGTCTATAGAATTCCCTACTCAGCTTGTGTTGTGGACAAAACTTACATTTGTGATGTTTTGTTCTTTTGCTGAATAAAGTCACGAGCTGTTTAAGGTGCTTGGTATCATTCTTCAACAAGAAATGGAGAGGTATAGAGTATATTTTGTCTTGAATTGCTATGGTTTGCACGCTTGTCTCTAACATCCTATTTCTATTTTATGCCAGGTACAAGCCGATTAAGGAGGTTGGTGATGGGACATTTGGGAGTGTGTGGCGGGCTATAAATAAAGAGACTGGTGAAGTTGTATGTCATTGTACCTATACTTCCATTTATGATGTTCGATTTATTACATTTAAAATGAAGCCGTTAACTTAAACAATTCTTTTACAGGTCGCAATAAAGAAGATGAAGAAAAAATATTATTCCTGGGAAGAGTGCATAAATCTCAGAGAAGTTAAGGTAATTTCACTATCTGCATTAAATTGCTGGATCAGGTTTTTTGAGTAAAACATGTAATAGTCTTATTATCATTGCAGTCATTGCGAAAGATGAATCATCCAAATATTGTAAAGCTCAAGGAAGTCATTAGGGAAAGTGACATATTGTATTTTGTCTTTGAGTACATGGTACGCAACATTTTCTTCCCAACATGGTGTTTACTGTGCTTTAACTTGTGGACACCACTTCATATAAAAAAAATTCAATTTTTAGGATTTCAACGTATATCAACTAATGAAGGACAGGGAGAAGCTTTTCTCTGAAACCGATATCAGAAATTGGTGTTTTCAAGTGTTTCAAGGTCTTGCATACATGCACCAGCGTGGATATTTTCATCGTGACATGAAGCCAGGTAAACGTTCAGATTATATACTATAACTGCTGACCACATAGAACGTTCAAGTTGGTTTACTGTTTAACGGATCAGAAAAAACCTATGTTTTTGAAGATTTTCTCCTTCTCTCTGACTATTCCAAACCAAAGATGTATTAGATCTGTGTATAAGAACTGTTTATTATTTCAAGCACAGGCTTAATATTATTTAGTCCAGCGTTGATTCAGTTACTGTCATTTTGTAGTTTGTCTTACTGATTGGCTTGATACATGATGATAATTCTTGTAGAGAACTTGTTGGTCACTAAGGATGTAATTAAAATTGCTGATCTTGGTCTTGCCCGGGAGATTGACTCACAACCACCATATACGGAGTATGTCTCGACGCGCTGGTAAGTTATTCAGTTAATTTGAAATTGATCTTCAATTTGTTCCTGCTTTAGCAGGTTTCATTGACTGACTCCATTGGTCATCTCAGGTATAGAGCTCCTGAAGTGCTGCTTCAGTCACAACTCTATAGTTCTAAAGTTGGTAAGTTTTTCAAGAAAGAGTATTATTTGTAATATAAGTGGATAGATAATGATCCCTTAACCAATTAATATGATAGCTTTAGCTGCTCTCTTAACCAATATGACAACTGAAGCTGTTTGTTTCAGACATGTGGGCAATGGGTGCTATCATGGCTGAGCTATTTACCCTACGCCCTCTTTTCCCCGGTACTAGGTAAACACAGTTTCTTTTACAATGGGTTACTCTCATATATCTCTGCTGGATATTTATGTTTGATATGTTTTTTTATATGAAGCTTGATTACAAAATTAAATAACTTTTAATTATGCCTGCAGTGAAGCAGATGAGATCTACAAAATATGCAGTGTAATAGGTAGTCCAACTAAGGAATCTTGGGCTGAGGGGATTCTTCTTGCAGACAGAATTAACTACCAGTTCCCACAGGTCAATTTCATATGAGTATTTGTTGTGTATATGAGAATATTTTGGCATGTTTCCAGAGGCTCTTATGATCTTATGAATGAATAGATTGAATTTCTATGAGACGTCCTTAAGATTGGTGTTTGAATAGGCCTCCATTTTTGGTTTTGTTCTGAGCCAAGATATTTTTGCTTTATATGCAAGTATTTGCTGATGTACTAATGATGTATATGTTTAGGAAGTAATAAGTAGCTGTAACTATCAAGTCTGTATATAAAATATGTTTACTCATATGTGATATTAATTTGTTTTATTTGATAAATGCAGTTTCCTGGTGTGGATCTTTCCCTATTGATTCCATCAGCTAGTGAGCTTGCAATTGACCTTATTGCTGTAAGTAGGATAAACAAAAATTCTACATATTATTATGTTATTATATTATCGTTTTATTGTACTCCATATCTCTGAAGTCTTTAAAACTTTACTCTGTACAATTTTCAGTCACTTTGTTCTTGGGATCCTCACAAGAGGCCAACTGCTGCAGAGGCTCTTCAGCATCCGTTCTTCCAGGTGATCTGAAGATTTCTTAGCTTATATATCATTTTCATCTTCAGAGTTTATGTTTTTCTCCTTGTTGTAAAGCCTTCAATTCTTACTCGCCTCCATATTAAAAGGTTTGTTTTTTTGGTGGCAGGGTTGCTTTTATGTTCCACCATCTCTACGCTCCAAAGTTTCATCAGCTAGAACTCCAGCTTTTGTTGCTAGAACTCCCCCAGCCGGTCTTTCTCTTCTCTTCTAATATTTTTTAGTTTTGTTTGTGTCATGTTCGATTAAACATTATATGTATGCTTGAATCCAATATGCTAGCATTGCATGACTATAGTTGGGACTAGGGGAGCTTTGGAGCAGCAAAATATCAGGAGGTATTCAGGGGCCTTCCCTTACAACAAAATCACAACCAACTTCTCCGCACAAAAGTCTCATACTTTGAACTCAGGCGCGCAACGCAAGTTTGAAATGGTGAATCAGGTGAGGTTTATGAATTTATATACTCAGGTTGGTGATTACTATTGTGATAACTGTTTTACTAATTTTATGTAATACTAGCAAAAGGTTGCTCAGTGAATTAATTGGTCATTCTACCATTTTACTGTGCGCTGACTATTCTCTTTCTCCGATGCTGTAAGGATGCAAATAAGATTGAGAAACTCGTGAAAAGCTCTGCTACACAAGCCAAGTACCAGCCACCTATAGGGAATAACAGAAGTAAGTTTGTATTAAATGTGCCATGCAATAGTTGTGCATATTGTGAAGTATGGTGTTGAAGCGACATGTATTGGTTTAACAGCATCATCCACGGGGACCTACAACAAGGGTATGAGTAGGAGCGGTGCAAGGGGAGTTAGTAATGCAGCTGAGAAGTTGGGAAATATGACAATAGGACCTCCTCGTCCCTTACCTATGAAGGCTGGGGGATGGCGTGGTGAACCTGGTGACATGTTTCTCAGGCGACCTCAAGAGATCCGAAAAGTGGCAGGATAGGATGAAGAAGGAAATATCTTTTTCGGAGAAAAAAAACAAACTGGTTTCTCCGTACCTTTGGCTATATTATATTATATTATATAATGGGGTTGTTCTTAGTACAAATACAAATAAGCTTGCTTTTGGCTCTGTTGCCAAGCTTCTAATAAGCTGAACCTATATATGTTCACATTTCGTTATTATCTTTATTTTGTAAAAGAAGACAACTATCAATCTTTTCTTTAGGTCTCTTTAATAATGATATTTGTTCTTGCTTTATCTGCTACAATTTGATTTCTTGCATAATATAATTTAGGTTTTACTAAATTTCTTCTCCAACAACATAATGAAAAAACATTTGCGAGCATAATTAGCTTGATAGAGAAAAGGTGTATTAGGAGAGGCCATGTCAATGTATATTGGTGCAAGGTGATACTTGTTGCGATCAACAATCCTCACCTCACCTTACCCACCTCTAGTTAAAAGTATTTATCTAACTATATCTATCTCTCTGTTATATATATTATTGGATTTGGATTTAGGTTTAGATTTAGAGGTATTGAGCTTGTATCCTCTCCCTGTTCTCTTCCCACCACTGCTTTGCATTCATCAACCCGAACTTTTCCCGGCTGTTGCACAAGTAACCCAAAACATTATTGATGAAATAAAAACATTTTAATTTAATTTCAAAAAAGGGTTGTTGATTACCTGAACCTGACACGGCGGAGCTCCCTGGTTCCATCAGCTAGCTGTCTAATTGTTATGTAAACTCCTTCCCCGTCCTGCTCCACCCACTCCGATTCCATGTCACTCGCATTGCTCATGCTCATTGATGCTGTTGACGATGTTGTTGTTCTCGATGCTTCCCCATTCCCATTGTTATCATGTCCTTTGCTTCCCGTCCAGTTGGCGTTTGTTGATGGGCTTTCTCCCATCCTCGAATAACTCGACTCTCTCTGCTTCAAATGATCGAAAAGTTCTCAAGTTACGATCGCTAATGTAACAAATATATGATGTAGGCTTCTTACCCCATCCTCGGACCTGGTAGGAGTAGTGTTGAGGGCTTGTCTGTTGAATCTCTGTACATTGTAGAGCTCCATGATCCTGTCATAATTCTCCCCCCACCATCTCTGTGCTTGCCACTTATCGAACATCTCCCGGCTGAAGCGGATTCGTTTGAGATCATTGCCGCCATTAGGAAGAGAGACGAAAGTGATGTGAACGCCAGGCTCCACCTGTGACATCCACTCCTTTGCCTCATCCTCATCCTCCAGCACTACAGCGTTATAATTTGAGAACCCTAACCCTCCAGGGGTCATGTCACCCTCATAGCCACTCCTTACTGGCATTGCCCTGTATGTTGGCGTTGAACTCGAGCTGCCCATGTAAGGATATGGAATTCCCTCATAAATGGCGTCAAAGTCTGGCTGCCCTTTCTTCGACGCCTTATATGCTCCCGACAACTTCAATGCCATGTCTTTTATCTGCACATTATTATAATATATGCTTTATTGAAGCATTCAACACCATATATGTGTATATATATATGCCACATACATAACTTCTTGTTTTCACATGCATATTTTATTCCATTTCATTACATATCCATCCATGAACCTGTGGGCCTGCCTGCACATAGTAGTTCCCTAACAATATGAAGATTAAGACACTGGAATATGATGAGCAAGTTGTCTCAACTAACCTTAAACTATTGTCAATAAAAAAAGAAGATAAAAAAACACCCCACAAGTTCATATGTCCTTTTCAGATTAATCTAAACAAGGACAAGCTTGAGAAGCAGTGTGAATCTGAAATAGTGATTCTCAGTCTTGTCAAAGTGCTTGCTTGATTTGGTATATAATGTCAACTGCATGTCCCTTGAATCCTCTACATATTGCATTATCCCATGAAGACTTTTGAACTATACACACCCATTAACATAAATCTCTTGCATTCTTCCTGTAAATGGGGTTAGTGCACCCTCAAATCCTGGAAAAATGTCCCCCAAAACTCAGATTCTCCTACTGGAATGCACTGCCCAATGATAGATGTCAAGAATCAGTGACATCACCAAAAGGAATCTTTAAACCTCTCCTAATAATGAATATCCAAGAGGTAATTATTATTGGATTGTTTCAAGTAGCCATGAAGTAACTACTCTACTCTACTTGCAATTGTAATGTTAAGCTGTTTATAAGCAAATAGAACTAAAGAGCTGTTGGTTAGTATGGGTTGGACCAATTTCTTCATCTTTACTAAAAGTGAAAGAGAAAACTAGGTTTAGTTTAGATCCCAATGTCATTCCCATAAATTAATCATAGTCACGGAAAGGAACAAGTGAAGTGAAGATGAAACCATCACTAGCAGTAGGAGTAATCATGTTATAGGGGTCCACAGCTTTTATGCCCATTTTCATTTACTCAACAACAACCATTTCTCTCTCTTTCTTCTTTCATCTCTCAACCCAAGACAAGAGTAACCAAAACCACATCTCTCTGTCTGTCCTGTCCCTATGGCCCCCACACACTGCACTTTGCTCATTTCATGCCACTCCCTTCACCTTTAGGGCCCGCCACCACAACAACTCAACTTCCCTCTACTTTTGTAATGTTATCTACAAACTATACATACATCCATGCTAAAATTAAGGAACCAAACTTCAAAATACAATCAAGGAACCAATCTAATTACTTCACTTTGACCATATATACGAATTGAAGATGACACAAGAATGAGCCATACAGGATCAAACCAATTTCATATTTTAGTCAAAAGACATGGGAAAATTAAAAATTAATCATATTAATAGACTAATACAAAAGGATTAATCGGACTCACTCTAATATCTACACTAAAGCTTTGGTATTGTATAACATAAGGGTTGCCACGTGGCCAAAGCCTCCCCTGAGGCTGAGCAGCAGGAAACACTTGTCGAACAAAATCAAAACATGGACGACAAAACCAGAGAACAAAACAGTAGTACATACATGTCCACGTTCGAGAAACAAAAGACGGGCACGGGTTGCTGGTGGTCCCTACTGATTTTGTTTTGTTTGTTTGTTTCACAAAACAGGTAAATAAAAAAAGAAAGACAAAAAATAGGATTTGTGTATGATAAGTAATTAATTAATGAACCTGGGAGGTGAGGGTTTTGACGGAATCTTTGCCACCCCCACGCGCCGCCGCTCCTCCGCCGTCCTCCGCCTTCTGTTTGGAGCACGTTATGCAAGTCAACATCTTTTCACTCTGTCTCTGCAATTAAGACAGCGATAAAGCATTATCATCAAAGCCGAACCTATTATTCTTGGCCTTTGTCTATGTATCTAGGCTATTTAAGAAAAACAGTGTACGGATTGATAGGTTTCGAAACAAAAAGGTAATTAAGACTCGTTTGGATTGAAAATTTGTTTTATTTTTCTTATTAGAAACTAACAAGGCCACTCAATTTTACATGGCTGAACATGAACATGAACATTTTGGAACATTCTACAAATCATGTGTGGGTGTGGGGGTTTAGGGGGACACATCATCATGCGGGTCCCGTCTGCACTGACCATGCAAATTCCATCTACTTGTTTGGTTACCCAGAAAACAGAGGAAAATATGTCATTTAGAAAGAAAACAAAAGGAAAAGGGCACGCTTGGGATCAGAGAAGAAGACAGAGAAGAGGGAAGGACAAATAAAATAGACTTCAAAGCTAAAGCTGCTGTTATTGTCTCTAATTACAGAGAGTGAGCTGAGTTTGGTGCTTGTGGGGCGTCGTGTTGCTTTTACAGTAATGCTTCATAAAAAATAAAGTTTTCATCAGTTTCTGACACCAACCAAAGATAAAAAATAAAAATAAGAAACCCAAATTAATTAATACTAAGTAATGGGTCTTTTTCTTCAAGAAACCCGAAAAGCAGGGATAACAGAGGAGAGACCCAGATGGGTGGGCAATGGATTCTTTTCTCTGTCTTTGGGTTTTCGAATTTCTAAATGAAAAAAAAAACTTGGATTTGGATTTGGATTTGAACCAATGGGTTGGTAGCAGAAATGAATGGGCGTTGAGGTGTCGAGTGATGATGAATAGACAGCCATACACTGCAACCTCAAAAAAACAGAGCACTGTTTCACACTACCATTACTGTCCGAAAACGACTTACCCCCAAAACTCTGTTTTGATCTGCTTTGTCTCTAAAGTAAAAATCTCTACTTTCTCAACTCAATTACAGATCTTGATTCTGCTTCTTCTACAAAAATACCCAATTACAGAAGAAGAAGAAGAAGAGAAACACTACTAGTGTGGAGAATGAGGATGAAAAACAGGGGAGTTAAAGAGATGGGTGTTTGGTAGCTGAGAAAGTGCGGGAAAATGCATACCTGATTGAGCGAGAGAATCCAGCGGCCGCTTCTTGAAATCAAATCGAATAAAAAGCATTCCCTGAGTTTCCGCTGGGAGAATGTGTAGTAGAAGAGTAAAGCGTGGGATTCGAAAGAAACTATCAATTTGCAGAGAGGAGGAAGAAGAAGAGAAGCGAGAGTTGCAACATTTATATAGCGAAAGAGACTTGACGGCCGTTATTTAATTTAACAGAGGGAGGGAGGACTGAAAATGGATAAAATATGAGAAAGGACCCATTTATAAATATTCTGGTCTACAGCGCACAGGACACTGCGGGCCCACGTGTCTAGGCGAGTGCGGGGCAGCAGGGTACGTGGCGGGTTATGATTGGACGATGAGTGGCGACGATTTGATAATTTCTTTTGAGCTATCATCACAATTCTAAGTTTTAATTGTCGAGTAGGTGAGTTGTTTCACTGAGCCATGGAAGTTACGGGCGTAAACAAGTTGAACAGAGCTTTTATTTGGAAGGGTTCGGCTTAACTCATGAAAAAAAATATCTAACTTAAATTTGTCTAGAGTAATTGACTTGATTCAATTTGATTTGTTTAATTTTTAATTCGAAAAGTTTATTGAGATTAAATAAAAATATATGATAATTAGTTCGAATGAGCTTTTAAGTACCAACTTACATTGGTGGTTACTAGTTTTGGTAGTTTGTGGTAGAAGCGATTGTGAGCAAGTGTGTGGGAAGGAGATACTTGACCTCACGGGGGATATATGAAAATGACATGTATTTGTATTGGTGGTTAAGTTTTGAACTTTGACTTTGGAATCAATGCATGAGCAACTTTAGCTGTTTGTAGCAGCTTACATTATAAAGCTAGGAAGCAAAACATGTGAATGGTCATTAACAAAAGAATGGGAGAAAAGGACCAGTTCAAACTCAATAGTTCTTTGAGCTTAAAGTAGAAGTGGTTAATAGAGTATTAATGAGCCTAAAATATTTAAGTTAGGGTCTTTTTATCATTCTTGAACCATATTATTGAGGTAGACTTAAAGCAATTACCTTAGTTGTCTTGCATAGTATATATATTGACTCTGAAAAGAAGTATGGTATATATATTGGGAGCAACCTAGTTAGTGTGCTGGAATGATTCTAAATTTGGACAATATGATCAATATATATATATATATATATATATATATATATATATATATATATATATATATATATGCAGTGATCCTTTATCATTTGATTTCCAAAGAAAGGTATAGGTGTGTATTTCCTCAAACATGTGAATGATGTATAGTTAGGTTGTTTTTTTTACCTAAACTTAGTAGTTATGTATTTAAACTAGTATTATAAACTAGTAACTAAAATTTCAGTTATCTTCGAAGGGACACCCTAACATTTTAGGCCTCACATTATTAATGGAAAAATTGTAGTTTTGAACCCCTTGTGAGGATGTTCAAATAAAAAACTAAAGTTCCAATAATTGTAATATGATTTTTGACAACAAAGAAGTTTACCATATGCATGTTTTCATTTATATTTTAGACATGTTTCATCTAATCATATCTCTTTATCATACATCAATAGTTTTCTATTTAAATAAATAGAATTGTAATTCAATACAAACACATTATTAAGATAAAATTATAATATAGAATTAGAGGTGTTTAGACTATACGACAAAATAAAAATGAAAACCATTTTACGTGATTTTTTTTATCAATTATATGTATTAATTAGATTTGAACTTTTAATTCTTGAGTTTAAAAGACTTTAATGATGTATGGAATATTGAAGTGGTGACTTTTCTTATGATAAAATAAAAAGAGCTTTTGTAATATTTGAATGTGATATATGGGAAATAAAAATGTGGGAGTTGATTACGTGAGTGAGAGCGTGTTTAGGTTCTAAAAATAAGAAAGAGAAAAGGAGGTGACAATTAGAAGATCACGAGAAATGGAACAAATGGTTCGTTTCATTTAAAGTTATTGTTGGAGCGTACGTGCTGCGTTGTTTTGTAATCACGTACAAGACACATCAAGCAGAAACAACACACAAATGGTCTGGTCTGGTCTGTTGAGTGTGTTGTTGACTTTGTAATCATGTGCAGTATGTCACAACGTCAAGAACCAAACCTGGGGCTGTCTCTGTCTCTGTCTCTGCTGTTTGCTAATTTGACACTATTCACTCTAATTATAACTTGACAACCAATCGGTCTCTCGATCGCTAACGAAACCTACGAAGCCATGCCAAATGTGGGGTTCATTGGTTCGCTCTCGACTCAAGTTTGGTGCTTAGATCTGTTTGGTTCACGGTGAAGAAACTAAACCTCTATGTTCAAGAAGAACAAAGACACGGTAGTTATTATTCTAAATCATCAAAATAAATGAAATTGCCGATTTATTAGGATATCTATTCAAATAATCCAAATGTTTATTGTGTATTTGGGAAGATTTATGTGAAAAAGGTTGAATTTTTAACACTTTTATTCGCTAATTTGTTATGCCTATGGGTAAACAGTTTGATAATGGATTAATGTTTGTTTGGTAAGATTGTGAAAGAAAATGTGAAGTAGTGTGAAGTTTATTACTTTGTTGGGTACTCTAGTTATGCAAAGTGAGTTGGTCACTCGGCCATGAGTATCAATAAAAAACTTCATTGAAATTAGCCACTTCACGAGCTTCCTAAGTATTGAGGTGGAGGAGGCATCATCCTCGCATGGTCATGGACTTTATGCATGCCCAACTTCTGCCATCTCTTAGTTGATGTGCCCCAAAGGTCCAACTCGGATGACTGGTACATCCCACTCAAGTATATTCTTGTCAACAAACGAAAACGTAAAAAGGGAAAGATCATTACTAGTGCCAAGTGATATTCCGGTTTGTTGCCTACTATTGTTCCGGTCTCTCCCTAAGTCTAATTCATTCCTACACTGACCCCGACCTTATGGCGAAGGTTAGGAATCACTGGGATTTTCGCAAATCTATAAGGTTCACTCATCCAGGCAATGAGGAGGACGTTATTCGATCCTTTCAACAGATGGAGAAGGAAAACAAATTTTTCCTATCTCCCGAACTCGATAGCTCCGTAGCCATCAGAGAGGTACTTGCGCCGAGAAGCTTTGCATCAGAGGGGACGAAGAACTTCTGAGAGAGTTGTGGCTGAAGAAGAAGAAGAAATTTATTGTATCAGAGTAAGGAGGACTGAGCTTCAAGAGGTCAAAAACAGTGCATTTTGAGAACTCCTCAAAACGGTGTGTTTTGAAGAAATCCGAGCCGAATCTAGGGGTGTCCATTTTAAACCAAAAACCGGCACCGAACAAAAAAACAAAAATCATGGATTAAGTCAATCAGTCAATTTTGGTTCGGATGTGGTTCAAACAATACAAAATTGTTGGTAACCAAATAAGTCGAACCAAAATTTCATTTATCAAGTGTCACACCCAAAATCATCCACGTATTATCAATGGGCTTCTTTTTGTTCTCACAAAAGACATCGTTTGACTCCACACAATAGGTCCTACCTATATTTCGATTTCATCGTGAGTTATGTTTAGTTATTTTGGTAATTTAAAGTTTATTTTTATACATATTCTTAATTATCATTACTTTGAATGATCAAAAAGTGGGCCTAAATAGCAAGCCTATATATTTTGGTGACTCGATTTAAACTAAAAATTGACCATTCAATTGTATTCATTTTTTATTATAATTCTAAAAATTGTAAAATCAGAGTTCTCAGTTCAGTTCAACTTTGGATTCCATCAGATTTTTCCTATTAAAGTTAAATGTAATTATTTGTGAATTGTGGTGTTCAAGGGAGAGTGTTGTAATATAGCCCCCACCATTACGTGTCCTAGAACGAGTATAGCAGTAATAGCTGTATATGAATATTATTTCCTATTTTTGAAGGACTGCGATTACATACTTGATATATGATTAGGTTTGTATATTGATTAACATATATATATATATATGTAGCTATAATGATGACAACATCAATAATAATATTTAAATCTACGAATATGTTCTCCAATCTTTTGTGTTATTTACAACGTATATACTTTTTTAAGTAAAATATTGTATAATTAAATTTTGTAATTTAAATATTTAGTTAAGATTTTTTAGAAAATCTGAACTCTTTATTTCATTGGCAACTATATATATATATAATGATGACAACATCAATAATAATATTTAAATCTATGATTATGTTCTCCAATCTTTTGTGTTATTTACAACGTAAAAATACTTTTTTAAGTAAAACTTGTATAATTAAATTTTGTAATTTAAATATTTAGTTAAGTTTTTTTAGAAAATCTGAACTCTTTATTTCATTGGCAACTTCATCATTTTTTATATAAGTATACACATTTTGCACGAAAAAAAACAAAGTTTAAGGCAATTTTTTGCTATTAAAAAAGTACATAAGACCCTCTTGCAAAAATCATCCTCTTGCAAAAATGTGATAGTTAACGTAACAACATATTATTCCCATATTTTAATCTACTAAAATGTAATATATAAAATTAAAATCGAACAAAAAACATAGTAATAATGTTTGTTAACATAACAACGTGAACACAGTAAATCATGCATATAAGCTAGTAAATATAATATGATTAGAGTTGAGAGAGAAAAAATAGGCAAGATACTAGTCCATCTCATGCACTAGTACTCCATCTCTTAAAATAGTCGGGATCATATCTAGGATGATAGTTAATATGATCCTCTTCGCCACTTAAATCACGAGAAGAATGATGAAAAGGGGATACCACAATATCATGGCGGGGGGCAATGCTGCAAGCACTTGAGGAGCTGTGCTTACGTTTGAGACTGGTGATGCCTAGAATTGGAGTGTCCATGTGATGGTCTGTCCTTAACACAAAACTTTCCTGTATGTTTAACTGGTGCACGATACCAGTATCATCCGAACTGGTGCACATCTATAGGTTTGTGCTCTTTGCCCCAACTACGATCCGGATGGTTAAAGAAAATATCATCCTTGAGGAATGGTTTATTGGATCATTTCTCGTACAGTCTTACGTGGATGAAATTAGTGAATTCACTAATAATACAATATTTATAAGGCTTACCCTTTGGTATGATATCACAATCATCATCTTTGCGTAGATAAATAGCAAAAACTTTACTCAGCCGACCCGTGACAAGGATTTTTCCATAGATTTCATGACTGGATAGACTGTCGGGTACATGTTTGATCATCAACTTCACTAACTCTATGCTCACCAAAGATCTCACATGAGCAGGTACTATTATCATTTTTTTCATTGGTTAGAACCATTCCATTTCACGCCTTGCCTTCTTTAGGATTCTCCTCGACCTTCTCATCTTCTTCCTCGGGGTTGCTGCTAAGATCTGCTTCATCTTCAGTCGGGTTGCTTATAAGATCAATTTCATGCTCTTCTCCAAGGTTGCTGCTACGATCTGTTTGCATTGCATTGCCATTAAAGTTAAAGTTGGGATCACCTAAAGACATAGTAGAATTCATTATGATGCTGCCGACGCAAATTGAAAAACCTAGTAGCTTTACGCTATCTATATAATACATATGTATATATAGATAGTGTAAAGCTTCGACCTTTATGATTAAATAGTGGCTGAGATTGTCAGTTTAGTTAAACTAAACAATTTAGCAAATAGAATCAGCTCTTATTCACCATACAAGTTGAAAAATATGAGGAAACAGAAATTTATATGCATGACAAATTATCAGTACAATCTACAAATTGTTGGAAGCTGTTGGAATCATGTTTATATCGCATTTTTCTAACTCAAGTCTTGAATGAGATAATAGTATATTGAATTTGAACTTGATACATTTCCTATGAATGTGTCTTTTCACTCTAAACATTGAACCATACTTGTGTCTTTTGGAAGCATCATTTCATTCCAAAACATTGAACCATGCTTATGACTTTTGGCTTTTATTAGGAGCACCTTTTGGTTGAAGGGTCGCAACCTTTACAAAAGAGACATGTTACGAACAAATGTGTCTGTTCGAAACGGTGCCAACTCTCCTATTTAAAGGATTGAAGTTGTTAGAAAACTAATCATCTTCTCGAATCTTCTTTCTACATTTCTCTCATACTGTTTAAATACAAATCAATAGTTATGTCGCCAGACTCCACTATTCGTAGCACTCGTTAGTGGTTTAGTCTGTTTTATCTTGGGAGACAATTGCTCGGTGAACCTTTCATTGTCGTAGAGGGAGCAATCTTGTCTTAAGGAAACAGCGCTTCGCTGGACTCGAACGTTAAACTCTTTTGCTTTCTCGGTCTTCTCAATCATCTCCGGTACACATATACTATCATATCTATTATGTTTATTTTATTGTTTACATTCATAATTAGTGGTCTACAAGCTTAAGAAAATATTTTTTTTCTCTAATTTTCTGTTTCATTCAAAACATTATTTATAATTTTTTTTTAATAAAAACTCGTTATTATTCGAAAATAAAAGCCTTAAGAAGCGATAGAGGTGGAGAATATGAACATCATTTTAAAGAATTTTGTGCAGTGAATGGTATAATACTCCAATGAATCAAAATCTACATTTATTTTGGGAGGTGGAGCAGTATCATGGAAATCTTCCAAACAGACATGTATAGCCAGATCTATTATGAAATCTGAGTTCATTGCGTTAGATAAACCTGGAGAAGAAGTTGAGTGGCTTCGAAATTTCTTGAAAGATATACTTGGATAGGACAAGCATGCACCTTTAATAAGCATACGTTGCGATAGTCAATCGGCTATTGGAAGGGCGCAAGGTCTCATGTATAATGGTAAGTCTAGACACATGCGTCGTAGACACAACACTATACAACAACTACTCTCGAATGAGATTATCACACTGGACTATGTAAAATCCAGAGATAATATTTCAGATCCATTAACCAAAGGTTTACCTAGAGAGCAAGTTGAAATCTTATCGAAGGGAATGAGCTTAAGGCCATAAATTCAATACAAGTTTGACTTCCGCAAACACCCAATCTAGTTGACTGGAGATCTCAAGATTTAGGTTCAATGGCACAACGAAGCGTTGTCAAATTTCTAGCACTAGGACGTACTTGACTTCTTATCCATTCCTATGATAAGTCAGTGTACCTACCGCCGCGTTAGGATAAGTTAAGCTTTTAATGATGTCTATACTGTGGATGTTTTAGACCACAGTGGGGTATTTGCGGGATACTCTTTACAGAATCACCTTAGTGAATG
Source organism: Geranium rotundifolium (assembly GCA_963920655.1). Classification (NCBI taxonomy): domain Eukaryota; kingdom Viridiplantae; phylum Streptophyta; class Magnoliopsida; order Geraniales; family Geraniaceae; genus Geranium; species Geranium rotundifolium. Next base: position 14,605,424 of record OY987319.1, on the reverse strand, counting down.
TGAAGTGGGGCCGCTTCAATGACTATCGGTGATGCCGGATATTCATACACATTCATGAGCCAAGTAGGTTTTCAAGGCCAAAACAAACACACACAGAGATCTAACATTGATCGAGAGAGTTATTGTGTGCTATCTATTGCAAACCTACACTAACAGCTTACACTTCAAAGACAATCAAGTCTACTGATTCGCTAGTAGGTTCAATAGGTTGTCACTAGGAAAGTTCAAGGTCACGTGCTACTTAACCCGATGCAGTAACTTTCTCACATTGTATTTAAACAAGTGAGCCATGTATAAACATACTTATTTGGTTAATAGACTGCTAATATTCATTCAATGTGGGAGATTGTTGGAATCATGTTTATATCACATTTTTCGAACTCAAGTCTTGAATGAGATAATAGTATATTGAACTTGAAATTGATACATTTCCTATGGATGTGTCTTTTCACTCTAAACATTGAACCATACTTGTGTCTTTTGGAAGCATCATTTCATTCCAAAACATTGAACCATGCTTATGACTTTTGGCTTTTATTAGGAGCACCTTTTGGTTGAAGGGTCACAACCTTTCCAAAAGAGACATAAACGTGTCTGTTCGGAACGGTGCCAACTCTCATATTTAAAGGATTGAAATTGTTAGGAAATTAATTATCTTCTCGAATCTTCTTCCTACATTTCTCTCATACTGTTTAAATACAAATCAATAGTTATGTCGCCAGACTCCACTATTCGTAGCACTCGTTAGTGGTTTAGTCCATTTTATCTTGGGAGACAATTGCTCGGTGAAACTTTCAGTGTTGTAGAGGGAGCAATCTTGTCTTAAGAAAACAGCGCTTCGCTGGACTCGGACATTAAACTCTTTTGCTTTCTCGGTCTTCTCAATCATCTCCGATACACATATACTATTATATTTATTATGTTTATTTTATTGTTTACATTCATAATTAGTGGTCTACATAAGCTAGCCAAAGCCAATATATATGGGTCAAAGTTACCTAGAATGCAAATCTACTTTTCTCTTACCGATTCTCGTAAGGGAAAATATGCAGCAAACCAAAATCATTTTGGAGATATAAATATTAATAACTTGATAGAGTGTGTTTTAATTGTTACAAGTTCACATTAACAGTTTAGGTAAGGTGTGAAAGCGTACTTGACGCAGTAGTTTAATAATGCTCTACTTGTTCAGAAGTCAAGAATTTGAGTCGATTTGCTCTCACGGGGGATTAGAATTTGTGGGTTTAGGTGGGGTTGGCCTTGGGCCTTGTAAGGGTAATTAGGAACCTTCAAAACAATAGTTTAGATAAGATGAAGGTTTTGTTGACACATGCGATAGCGAATGATAAAGTATCGACTTTGTGAAAAGTAGGCCAAAACACAAAATTTGAAAATACCTGAATTTGCTTAATAAACTGTCAGGTCAAGTCGGTTCAAACTAGAATTGACAGACCAGTCATGCTTGTTTTAACCGAATTGACTTAGTCATCGGTTTCAGTTCACTTTTTTACCAACCATGTCGGTTTTGTTTCACATTTCCAGTTCGGTTAGTCAACCGTAAAAACCCTTAAGTTAGTTAAGAAGAATGGATCTCTAAACGTCAATATCACGTTATCAATCCACTCTGGGATGTTCATTAATTAGTGACAATATCTGCATCACACAACATCTGCCATTTAGCCTAAAATACTTCCGTACTCAAGTTGGTTAATGCCCCTAACAAATTTATTAACTGGTGACATGACCCATGATATAGACTCTTAACACTTAACTCAAAAAAAAATTTAATACACACAATAAATCTTGTTTCATTTGAGAATTAAGGATGACAAAAACACTTGAACTCGACGAGTATTTGATGTCTCATGTTGAAACAAATCTATCTGAAAACGAACAGGTACCGATATCTTCACGGGTACGAGTTGATTATACCTGTCTTGCTCCGTACCTGATACTTCTTTTTTATATAAAAACAAAATATTTGTTAAAAATAAATAAACTAATTGTTATTAAAATAGTATTTAAAAAGAGAATTCTTGATTCTTGATTTTTTATTTTAAATTTTGTTTATTTATCGAGTATAAGAAAATATATGTGCCTGTCAGGTATTTGATCGGCGGATACCGAGCAAATAAGCATATATGCATACGAATATGACTATATCCGCCCGTTAATCAGACTCGTTGCCATCCATACTACCGTGGGAATAACACCATCTTTTTGGTATTTTTTTTAATTGGCCCAACTACTCAGTCGAAACCTACACAAGTATCTACCCACCTCCTAACAAACTACCCACCTTTAATCACCCTCACGAAACATGGTGTGGTTTGAAACCTGACCGAAGCCAGAACCGAAACAACCTGGATCACCTATGCCAGCCAGGGCCATCTTGATGTTAATCTATGTCATCTCATTAGGAAAAAAAGCAAAACAAACACATTTGGATGTAATGTAATGTAGTTATATTTAAAATGTTCAACAAGCAACTTCCCATTGAGGATCAACTCTAAAGGGTATGATGATTGTGAAAATAACCCAAAGCCCATCCTATAAGGCCCATGGACAGAATAAACTCGAACCATGTGTTAAAAACGCCCGGCCCGGACCAGAAATAGTCGGGTCGGGTGTGTTTCTATCTTATCTATCCCTCTCTGCTTCGAGAAACCACTCTCAACGGTCAAAATCCCAGTCTCTACAAAACTACTTCTTCTTACGAAAGCAAGATACAAGAAAGAGCATTATAAGTTTCGAGCACACTTCATTTTCATGGTAATGTTATTACTATATTTTAACATGGTTGATTTTTGATATGTTGACAAGTTTAGGGTTTTAATTTTTCTGGACAATATAGTGATTGGTTACTGAGGAAATGGAGGAATATGCTCACATGGAATAATTCATAAATCATGTGTTTGTGGCACAGTGTCAATGATATTTATGGTCTTGGAGAATAAGCTGAACAATTGAAGTATGGTATCATGAAGTGGAACTGAATGAAGCAAGTTTAGGAATTTTGAGGTCTTGTGTTGTGGCAAAGTAAAATTAGGGTTCATGATCAACTTTTTGTTTAACAACAACTTGGATAAGGCAGTTTGTTTTTTGGGGCATATTGCGGATTCTGGGCTCATTTGATTTTCTTTCTTTATTTAATCTTGAGGGTTACATATCCTAACTATGTAGAAAAAATTGGGTTTTGGTTCTAAATGCAGATCATTTGCTAATTTAACCTCCTATGTCCTACCCAGAATTTCAACTTTGAACATATGACAGTGATGTATTCAATCTCCTAGCATGTATGGGCATATACTAATGAGACCTCATCAGATCAGTGTTAGCATATTTGCTCTAACTATTAATAAAATTTGAACTATGTTGTCTGCTAAAGTCAGGCCACTAACTAACATCAATACCTTATGTTCATGTGTTTTGCATCTCGATGTTTGGTCACACATTTAAACTTTTCTATTTGTTTTAGTATATAGACCGTGTTTGTGATTGGGAACGGGAACGGGAACAGGAACAGGAATAGAAATCCCCTTAGTTTGTGTGTATTTGGCTTTATTTTGATTCCCTTTCCATTGTCGAACCATTCATAGGCATATGCTGATTCCCGCTTACCAAATTGGGAAGAAAATAGGGTTATGCTAGGGGATGAGAATGGATATAGGGATCACAAAAACTTTGCGTCCCCCCTCATTTACACACAAAAAGTGAGTGATTCCCTTTCTTCTCATACACAAGACAAAACTATCCAAATGCAGCCTGTGTGTTATTTTGGGTAGAGTAAATTTGAAGAGCTAATATATTGTATTTGATATTCAACGGAAATTTGCTTCAATTTTGATTGGTCCATTTTACTAAATAACTTGTCTAGGGTTGATATTGTGATGATACCAATGGCCTTCTATGAATAATTAGTAGGTCTCATTTGAGCTACATAAATTATTTCTCGTCAGAGAATGGGTCCATTCCAGTATATACAATAGTTTCATATTCATTATTTGTTGTTTCTTTTGCTGAGATTATGATTCATTAGTTAGTTGACTTTGATATCAGGTCCTAATGATTATAAAAGGCTTGTTTAGGAGATATGAAAGATGGAACCCTGTTCATCCAACATCTGGAGCCTTTTGGGGCATGGGCGTAGGCATTGGCTGTGGGGTTGGATGGGGTCCTGGGTTTGGCCCGGAGGTGATCGGTTACGTTGGCGCTGGTTGTGGTGTAGGATTTAGTGTAGGTATCACTCTGGCTGGTTTTGGAATTGGTCTTCCAGCAAATTGCCTATTTGAGGCCCCATACAATGGTATTGTATATTTTTTCACATAACTATATTATATGCTTATCAAATGTTGTGCTCTGGATGCGAGGATATGCTACTATCAATATACCATACATTAGAAAAAGAATGTGACATATTCCTGTGTAAAATGTTCACTAGAAAAATAACCTGTTAAGGTCTATATATGCATATTCTGGTTGGTCTTCATATGTATGTACAGTTATTTATACCCATTATCCTAGACTTGATTAATCCGCCATTTTTCAGCTATTGTTGCCACAACAAGTGGGGCATTGGATTTGGCAAGATCGAGTGGTCTTCTTTCTATGAAAAATGCTGCCGGCGATGGCTGGCATATCCTTGCTCCTCAAATTTCTGGTCTACGGAGAGAAACCAGTGGGAAACCCTCTAGCTTTAATCATGAACATAACTTAGATGGATTGGTTGATTTGTCTAACGTGAAGAACACATTGCATGTCAATGTTAGACCCATTTGGGAAAATTTAGGAGCATTTGGCAGTCGCTTCTTCCGCCCTCGGAAAGGTATGCTGAAACACTTAACTTGTTTGTAGTTGTAGATTATTTGGTATTTTAAGGTAAAAGATTTATCATCTTAAAATTCTACAAAAGGAATGCCAATTAGTTTAGTTTTTTTCTCCGACAGAACACTTTGTTTTTGAACTCATATTAAGACATTTTTCTTGCCACCACAACTACATGGGTGCCAAAAATGTCTTGGAATGCCGTCATCCTTCTCATAATAGTTAAGTTTTGTAAATTTCAGACACGGATTACTCTTATTCATGTATTCCAATGGCATTTATGGTTTCATTTCTGTATTTGTGGTGCATTTTCCTTTGATCTGTCAAGAAATGGAACTAATGACGTAATTTTGCACTTTCAGATTTGAAGGATTAGCGTCATGGGAATCGGGAACTCACAGCAACCCAGCCCTAAATTCGTGTTTATTTTTATGGCAGTGGGTAACCATTCAAGACTCTTCTTTCGTTCAGAAATGACATTCCAAGTTTTCATTCTTATTGCTGAACATTGTATCATCACCTGAGAATAAATGGCTGATCTTCGTGTTTCATGCACTCTTGCCAGAAACCCATTTACTTGGACGATTTCATGGTACCTGATTCGGCAAGAAATTATAAGCATGTGAATTGGATTTCAGGGCATCGCTGAAGGATTATAAAATTGACCTGCATGATATGTACATTAGAATGTAAAAGTTTTGCAGTATGAATTGCATGATAATGAAAGGTCATGTTCAATTCAGTCACAATAGCATTATGTGTGAATTATTAATATTGTCGTCCCTATTTAATTACTATAAGATATGGGACAAAATGGATTTAGTTTATATATATATATGTACAGTACAAGGGAAAAATTGTGTGGGTAGGAAAAAAACTCAATAGGGAGCATCACACTCCATGGGAAACTTGTCATTGTAGACAATGGCGGTTCCGGCGGCCTCATTTAAGGTGGCGGTCAAGTCAATACAATCGCGGGTTTTATGTGCCTCCTTGGGACGTCCTCGGAAGTCCAAGGTATCCTCAAATATAGCCCTGACGAAGACACTGACGAGCATGTCGGACCACTCGGACTTCCTAACGGGTCGGTCCTGTTCGACCGTCACCACGAAGTCCTTGCTCTCTTTGGCACCCAGCACGACGGAATCCAAACTGATCCTCTGCCCCAGCTTGGACCGCAGAAACGTCCTCTTCCTTGAGTTGACCCACACATCCAGGTACTCCAATTTTGCCTCCCTCTTGGTGTCTATGTTCGTCACGGTAATGTTCACGAAAAACTTGGCGTCGTCGTACTTTTTGTTTCCCGGGTAGGAATCTGAATGGACTTTGTTGTAGACTGCGGAGAGGGAGTGTAGGGTGACGGAAGGAGCAGGCGGGGCGCTGTACCGCGTCCAAGTGCTGCAGGCTATGCCAAGGACCGTCACTGTCACCAATATCACGTTGTAAATCACCCTCTGCTCTTGTCCGTGCTCTTCCGAATCCATCTTTTATTTTTCTTTTTCTTTTAGGCTCTTCCGGACGAGAAGAGCCTAAGTGATGGATGGATGGATGGATTCGGGAGGCACGGCACAATTTGGGTCATCACAGGGATGTGTTATTTATACTGTGGGCATGGGGATTGTGTGAGGCTGTGAAACGTCTGCTATTTTAGGCAATAGACATAACAAACTAACTTAGCCACTTACTAAAGATAGGAATATCAATTTCAACTCATAGAATTTACAGCCAAAATTCTTTTTAAAATGGAAGCAAAAACAATAGCTCGAGGAATGATTGTCTACCACATGCAATTTTTGTACATTATACAAAATATATGTGTTTTGACTTGAATTAAATCATTGATAAATAAATAAATTTGCTGAGAGTGGATTGTACCAAGGTTAAAATAACCAGCATAGTCTCGGAGTATTGAAATGCATGGAAAGGAAGTTACGGCCAAATATAACAAAGCAGTCCTCATACTCATAGACTGTCTGTTGCAAATGTTCTCTGGCTGAAGTGTTTCGATCGCGCTCCAATCAGCCATCTGAGATACAGCATGGGGCATAGAATCGGGATGCCTGGATTTATTTAGCAATAAGGGGAAGAACTAAGAGGATTGACTTTGCCTATCAAAATGAACTTACCATTTGGAGAGTGAACTCTCCTTAGGAATGGACATTGACATTGATAATTGAGTTTTGGAGTGTGACTTCTTCTCGGGGTTTTCATCTCCCATATACGAGGATCCGTAATGTCTGTTTTTGGGCCACTAGTCAAATAGAGGCTGAAGGGACCGATCCTGTTTTGCGGGAAGTTGTGAGTTGAACTCCATGCCAAAGAAGTAATGCTCTTGCTTAGACATTGCGGCATTGAGCTCTCCCTGGCTCAATATCCTGCATAGTCTGCATTTGCGGGTGGTCGAATTGCAAAAGAGTGCTGTTCCTTGGTTCTGGGTATGAAGCAAGTTGGGCTGTTGGAAGGCACCATTCGGTGTCCACGCTAGAGTTCATGCTCCCTGAAACTTCTGGCATGAAATTGCGCTTCTCTACTTCGGGCTTGTGTTCATGGTGACCCCTGCATTTCAACACCAACATGTCCAAGTTGTTTTAATCCCAAGGAAACATGACCACCAAACCAAATGTTGTGGGTGAAGTGGCAGAGGCCTCATGTAATAAGCACAAGGTCGCTGGTTCCAATACCCACACTGGTAGTATTGCTGATAAAAAAATACATGACCACCAAGTATTTGTTATGAAGTAACTAATCCGCATTGGGCATTACACTAATTAACAAAAGTGTGTGAAAAGATGTTCATTGGTAGATAAATGAGCTAACTATTCAACAGAACACAAAACCAACCACAATCTGGTACCCTTTAACATTTCTCCTTATGTGAGACTTAATTCCGTGAGGTCCCACTTCTAGGGCATGACTCCTCTCGAAAGAGTATTCTTGGGACTTGACACATCCTAGGTGAGTAAAAAAAAATAAAGGCCAAGCACACCCTCTCAAGCTAAGGGCAATAATACTGAAAGGTAAAAAAACTGGGTTATGCTATTTGCAGGATAAGACATTATTTCTGTGGAAGTTCCAATGATTCATTTCTCGGTCCAGGTGCGGATGTCCGTCAGATTTAAACTTTGCAACCCTAGACGGGATGGTAGATCCTCGGAAGGGTGTGTTCGATTTTCAGGGATGATTGAATACCAATTTAACTAAATGCTATACTTGATAGTTGAAGCTTGCTTATTATTTCTCTTAATACCCCCAACCATGACAACCACCTTTCCCTGAAATGAAAAAAAATCCAAAGAGCTAAACAACAAGGGGAAGCCTCCCCTTTACCTAGCCTATCCCATCCCAACCACACCCAATTGGATTTGAACTCACGATCTCCCACGTGAAGATGTTAAGCTTGAACCATTTGACTTTTAACAAAACCTAAGGATTAGTGGAGTTAACTTTCCCTACATGTCTCCTATGTCTTGTAAAGTAGTAATAAGTATCCTACAAAGAATATAATTGGTAATTTCATATATAGTTGATTTTGAAAAAGAAAAGCGGACTTATTTTGAGACGTACAACTTCCAAGACATCCAACTTAAGAAAGGAGGACACTAATTTTGGTAGATAATGTAAGTCATAAAGATACATATATACTAAAACTTCTTAGAGCAGAACACCTATCACGCCAAAACGGCCTTTCTTTCTTTCTTGATTGGAGGAAAATAAGACATGAGTCATACCTTCTTTGTCATGGAATTAATATTAAGTCTTAGTAATCAGCAATGTGGAAACACATGCACACATCAATAAAACCCCAAAACCTTGTTAAGAATAATGGAAATCCACCAGAATATAAAAGAATACAAATGTTGCATCAAAATTACCCATTACTCACCAACATATGCCTATGCACCTTCCTATGAAGTTCGTAGTTTGGTATTTGGGTATCATAATTGAAGTAATATTATTATCATGTTCGACAAACAAAAGTTTCAGCAGTGAATGGAATATAGTTTCCTATCATAGAATGACTATAAACCCAAAGATAAAAGGCTGCTGCAAGTTGGGGAATTCAGAAAATACTTTATGGCATACAAACATCCCTACACATGTATGTAAACTCTGAGCATGCAAAAATCTACCAATAATAGCAGATATTCCACCAAGATGCAAGTAAAAGAAACCATCTACCTGTACTCTTTGCTACTTACCCCGTAGAGTATAGACTCCAGCTGAAACTGTGATGTGTTGCTTCCGAGGTCCAAATCATCGTGGCTACCATAAGAGTGCAAAGGCAAGCTCTGTGAGCTTGCACTGCCATTGCTACTTGTTGTGGCAGCTACGGATGCCACAGTTGACAAAGACTGAGAGGTAGTCTTCAATTCCACAAGCTTTCTTGAACGGTTGCAGCTTCTGCTCATGTGCCGCTCACAATACTTGGAGCCAGGATATGCATCCTTAGAGCACCTCCACTTCTTTCCATCCGTTCTACGGCACCTACCGGGCTCAGGGTCATATTTTTTCCCATGCATGGAACTATAACTCACTGCAGATAAAGCATCCAAGTGATATATATCTTCCCAAAATATGAAATAACCGAAAGATTGGAAAGAACCATATGACCAGATAAAGCATCCAAGTGATATATATCTTCCCAAAATATGAAATAACCGAAAGATTGGAAAGAACCATATGACCATGTTCATTACCAGTGATACACAACCTTAAATAGTAAATACCACTCAAAAGAATACAAAAATTAACAACATTGTAACCTCTAGTATATCAGAACTTCTGTTTGCCAATATCTTTAAATGCAGCTATATTCAATCAATACACTGATAACATGTAAATCATGAAAGGTACAGTCTGTATTTCCATAAAGTAGGTCCATTTATATCAAAAATAACATGGTATTCACACTTAAGTTCAATTTCAGAAAGCCTCATGTCATCATCGTCTGAGTTGACATAGTTGGCAAAATAAGGCTGGATATATCCTAAAGAACAATTCCACAACATGCATGTACTTAGCAATAGAATCAAAGACCCGCCACTAATTAGAACTCCAAAACTTGCCTGAACCTAACTATGAATAATATTATCCCCATCCTAATCACAAATGAAAGCTAAAGACATTTATCAATGTAGAGACCTCCAACAACCAAAAGGCCAACTGGAGTTTCTTCAAAACCCACAATTTTGAAATGGCATGTGAATACACAAACAAGAAGCTGAAAAGCAACAAAAATGAGATTGGTTACATACAGGTGGGAATGGGATGGTGGAAGAAGCGAGCGGGCATGGACTCGAAGCTCCTTCGAACGGGGGAGATGAGGTGAGGAGGAACGGGCAGGCCCGCCTTGAGATACTTGAAGATGAACGCTTGGTGCTCCAGCTCCTGCCATTGAGCCACCGTGAACGGTGTGGCCACGCCACTCGTGTGGTTCATCTCCTCACTCCCTCACTCTCTGCTCTACTCTAAGTACCAATGGCTCTAATAAAGACCCTAAAAAGCAAAGCACTTTTCATGGAAGAGCTTCAGAAACAGAAACAACAGATTCTAATCTGAGAAGAAATTATGAAAATTTCCAGTAACCCATCAAACAAGAGAGTGGCTAGTGCCAGTGAGGAGTGAGGTTCTTTTGATTCTATCTCTCTCTTCTTCTGTATGTATATATATATATATATATATATATATATGTCTGAGTTGAAAATGTGAGAACTTTGGGGGAGGGAGAGTTTGCACTTGCAGTGACCAGTGAGTGTCCTTGTTTAGGTCAATACAAAATCAAGATTTGTACTGTAGGGTATTTGTTGTTGGAATTAATGACAGACATAATTACTCTAAGCTTTCAGTACTTTGTTTTAACTGGAGGAAGAGGAACCACTCTGAACTGAACTCCCATTTCATTGGTTTGGGGTTTGGGAAAAATTTGACTTTATTTATTGAAGCCAATTAGTCTACGCATTTATGCATCTTCGAATGACACAACACATTCACAACCATAAAATCATTAAATGTCGCTCTACTTCGTCTCATCGGTACCGTAAATCCTTTTTTCTTGCATTTCTGTTTTCAGTTCTGGTATAAAATAGGGATAATTCACAAGAATACAAATTATAAATACTTTTCGCTAATTTTTATTGGCACTTTAGATAATTTTTGTTAAATTTAAAAGAATTTGTTTATAAATTTTCAAAATATTTTATAATTTCAAAATGTTACAAATATGTGATAAATGTTAAAGGACTATTTTACTTTATTGAATAACAATTTCAACTTATAGTTCAAAGGTACAAGTAGAATAACATTTTTGCCCTCCAACACTCTCCATCCATCTTTCTCCTTCCATTCTCTCCATCTCCAGTTCAATTTCTAATCTATAAGTTCAATTACTCAACTATACACCAATTAGAATCAAATTTCTTCATTCTGACTTCCAAGAACAACCATGAATGTCCCATATGCAATTAAGTGGCCGACCTTAGCGCAACAAGGGGATGACATCTTAAGGTAAACAATTTCAATACTGTTTTGAATTATGTACTAACAATTCATAAGAATATTGTTTACAATTATATACTAACAATTCAATTTCAATAATGTGTATAATCTACTCACAATTTACATTCCAATACGGATTCATTAACGAAATACACACCAATTCGGATATGAAAATCGACTTACTGCAAAAGACAATAACTCAATAACTTTTGTCTTTCCATTTGCTGATAAAAAACAATAATTCAAAAATTAAACATCACAATCGAGAAGTCACCTCTGTATCAAACATTGTGGAAAGACAGAGAAATTATAAGTGGTGACATGTCAAAGCAATATGAGAAAATATCCACCTAATATGCGATGATCGAGAAATCAAATAGTGGGAGCAAGACAACGTTGAAGATAGATAGTTGCTTGAACACGGAGAAGAACAAAGCGAGGTTTTGTCGACTATATACACAGTACGCGGTGTGTAGAAGAAAGGATTTCTCACCGGTTGTCATTCAATTGCAGGGGTCGATGGATGACATCTACGAGACATATTTGGAGGGCAACTATTGGTTGTTTTTGGGTGGGATGCGAACGACCCAATGTTTATGCTGGCTTCTCGATGGTAGAGCAAGAGAATAAAGACTTGTTTGTAGAATGTTTCTTCGATGACTTCGGTCCAAAAGAGTATAAGAGTTGGGTCTTCATGTCAGATAAACAGAATGTGAGTCAATTTCAACTTTCTTATCTATGTTTATTCTTACATTTATGCATTTTTTAATTCGTGAAATTTTGTTTCTATAATGGTTTAGAACTCTGCGTTTCAAAATTTTAAACTTTTTGAAAATTTGTGCCTCTGTTTTGTATTAGGGTTTGGTGGAGCTCTTCAAAGATTGGCTACCTCAATAGAGTACAAATTTTGTATGTGTCATATGTTCGAGAATTCTTACTTAACGTTCAAGTGTCCCACACTCAAGAAGACATTACATATTTTGTCTAAAGTCAAATTAGCGCATAAATTTGAGGAGAAAGAACAAAATGGAGAAGTTGGTGGTGTTCAATGAAGACATGTATAATTGGCTTCTAGATAGAGACCCGTCATATTGGTGCAAGGACTTATAAGCTAATAGAGCTATAAAAGATATTTAACCAATAGTTTGTCTGAGAGTTTTAACAGTCGATAAATAATGGTAGACGTTTACCCATATATGATATGTGTGAATATATTAGGGAAAAAATGATGGACATTTTTATGGAAAGGGTGGTGGCATATGACATATATGGTGGGAGGTTATGTAAGGGTATTCAGGCAAAGTTAAAAAAACATAAAGATGCTAGTAGGTTGTTAATCACAAGAAGTGTAAGGGATGGGGATATCCATATTTTTCGGGTAGATATGGTTGTATAGTGAGAATTAATGACAAAACTTACACATGCTTAGACTAGCAGCTAATGGGAATTCCCTGTAAACATGCAATCCATGCAATGGATTACATGAGAGAGGTTCCTGAGGATTATGTACATTAATATTACGCAGTTGAGACTTACAATTCTATATATTCTGAGTATACATGAGTTATTTTGAGTATACGGGAGTTGTTCTTAGTATGAATGAATGGCCCAAAATGAAATTACCTATAGTTTATATCCGTGGAGTGCTCAAACCTCCTGGAAGACCAATGTCTCGCATGAAAAAACATGAGACATAAAAGGTTGAGAACAAATAGAAGGGGATAAAAGAAATAGGAAAACTATTTTGTGAAAATTGTCACGAACAATGTCACAATATGAGGACATGTATTGCAAAGGACCATGGCCATTCTGGCAAGGAATTTCCAAGGGAAATGCAAAGAAATCTGTCAAAAAATGGGACTCCTCAAAGGCTAAGTGATAGGTTAACATTTCATTATTCTCCCTAGTGAAATCTCTTTACTTTTATCCCGAATTTTGTACCAAATTTTATAGATTTAGTGTATAATATGCTACTTTTACTTCACGATTATACCGAGTATATTTCAAATAAAAATAAGCCAAAATAGAGCATAAATGAAAAAAAATTGCCAAGGAGGGAAAACATGTCGAATAACATGTTGGGTGCACTCGGTAGGTTTTTCTTATCATGACAGACATAACACTGAAAATTTGGAAACCCCAGCCTATCGGCCTCACCAGATAACTGTACGTGGAAGCCTCGCTAACCTCACTTGGGAACCTCTCCAATCGACATGGCTACCTCACTCATCAGGGTCACATTTCGGACTTGCCCCGACAAGTTTTGCTTAAACCGGCAAGGAGAACCAAGTTGCGCGATATGTCCCTGATTTTGTGCAATCTTTCCTGATTCTTAATATTTTTGGCTCTTCTATTTAAACCGAGATTTATAGTTCAAAAATACCTTCAGTTGTACTTAAAGATAGTAGCAACCACACTTCATAACAATTAGTGCCATAGAAAATCGTCAAAAACAAGAGGAGATTGAAGGAGAACGAGGTCGAGCCAGTAGAGATCATCACACATTTGATAGGTTTGAGTAAAAATATGTTTAGTTTTTTTTTGTTTAGATCGTTAGAAACTTGAATGTGTGTATAAAATTTGAGATTTAATTAAGGATTGAAGTTAGTTTATTCATGATCTGGAGTTTGGAATTTCAATTTGTGCATGAACGTGATGATTTGTGTTTCGAATATGATGAATGGAATTGTGAGTGTGTAAATACCTAGATCAGGGTAAAGATGAACTGAGATTGTAAATTGATATTTTAACATGTTGAGTTAATAATTAACTGGTTAGGGGTTGAATTAAGACTTTAAAATTGTAATGCTTATTGTTAGTTCTCTCAAGCAGACTTGAACTTAGATAAAATCTAGAAAATTATGCAATAGCAACCTAAGTTGATTGAAGCGTTTTAGAGATGAGATTTACATTGGGTTTCACTAAACGGGTACAATTTATATCTATAGGGTATCAACTTGAAATATAGGAGTTCGTACTATACTTTTAAGACAAGATTATCAGGATGGTTCTACTTAAGGACTAACTAGAATCAATTCGAGTTTTCTCACCTTTAGTTGCCTCGTAGAGTGGAATTTAGGGTAGGTTTAAATTTTCCAACACTTAGTTTAACTTAATTAACTTCCCAGTAATTAACAACTCACTCTGATAATTCATTAGTTCACATAATCCCAGGAATCCCCCACTCCTTGATCTTTTCATTATAAACCCTATTCCCCGATCGCTTTTAGTATTTAGTTACCTTATTTTTTTCTTGTGTTCTTAGCGTGTTTTTATGTTCAATTGTGATGTGTTTAACCCTTTGCATGCTTGAATTTTTTTACATCACCACCACCTTTTTAAATTGATCAGACCGGAGTCGTGGTCCTACGTTCCTCGTGTCTGAACACCAACTAGACAACCAACTCCATGTAGGATCGATAACTCCGGGATAAAATACTCCATTTATTACTTGAAGACCATTGCACTTGTCGTATGTTGGGATTGGAAGAGTCTCGCTCGCATGCGAAATTTACTCCCATCACCAAGGGAAAGGGACAAAACCCTGATTTTTATAGAAACGAGGCCAAGCTCACATATAAGATGAACAAAAAGATGGAATCGGTGAAAAAAATACTAGCTAATAAGAGTAAGGTATCATGTTCAACAGCTGAGATCGAAGCAAAGAAGAGAAGTTGCAGTTTAGAGGATGGTGGCAAAACAACGCTGGACTAAGAGCCTTCCAGTTATGACGTCAAAGAAATGATTAGCACCCACAGAGCTTGGTGTGAAAAGAAATATGCATGTTTATAATTTTTTCACGTTCTTTATTAATTTTTTCCCAGAAATTTCTCTACACTTGCAGATTTACCTATAAATGTTAATAATTTCTGTAGATTTCTATACACTTGCACATTTACAATTTTAAAGAAATCTGTAGATTTACCTGTTAGATTTGTGCCCTAATCCAATAAAAAATTAGTCTATAATAATGTGTATCATCCATTTGCAATGAAATAAAATCGGCATTTTATTACTGGTGTGTTGTAGTAATAAGTTAAATACAATTCAATCTATATCATTGAGTGTTTCATCACTAATAGTAGAACTATAGATCTATACGAATCATATTTAACATGTCTCTGGTCAGTAAAGCTTCATCAGAAGCAACCAGTATGAGGATGACTCTTTATAATCACGCTCTACTGATCATTAGCAATGGGATTGCCGGAGTCAAAACATAGATATCATTTGGGAAATGATATTGGACGACTCGACCTGAATATGCAACATAAATTATGTCATAAGCATATTCAGTTGTCGTGGCCCAAACCCTAGTGGGCCGAAGACCCAATGTACATTTAAGGAAATTCGGGCAGAAATAGCAAAGGGTTGAATAAAATGGGTTGTGGCCAAAACCTAGGGTTTTGGTCCACGGGCCCATCAACACAAATGGGCCATGGGCCATGGGCCGAAGCCTAGGCTTTGGGGCCGGCCATGGAGGGACTTAGAGGCCTAGCCCAAGAGGGATAAAACCTTCATGGGCAGCCACTTAAGTGGCGCGGTAATGGGCTGGGCGAAACCTATTAGGGTTTCGGTCCATTGATGTGGGACGTTTATGCCCTTTTTCTGAACTCAAATATCCCCCATCTTTGCGCGTTTTTCACCTCGTTTCGGTCATTCGAGGACCATCGAGTGCGGATATCTACTCTGAGGTTGATTATGTGCAGGAGCACAAATGGAGAGCGGTTAGAGCAAAAAACATAGCGAAGGAAGAGGTGACCTGCATCACAAGCTTCTAGGAAATTGAAGAATTAAAGGGTGTAACGATCGTGACAATGTCTCTCACGATCTTGACACCCCAACAAGGCAGAGACATAGCTATCGTCACAATCTCCGCAACGATCGTGATGATTCGGCATTACAACGACCAAATGAATATGTCACAACGACGCAACAATCGTGGCGCCTCCGTGAAAAGAAGACGACAAAGGCTAGTGTCACGGTCGTGACACCTTTAGTCATGATCGTGACAACGACCAACCCTAAAAAGTTGTCCCGATCATGGCATAACGACGCGGCAAAGAGACAACTTTCAAAAGCTGTCACGATCGTGACACGATTAATTCGGCCAACTATAAGAAGTCAAAATCTAGGTTGACCTAGCTACACTCACTTTACACATCATACGAGCTGCAGCCTCTATCATTGGCATTGCCATACAAAAACATCTCAATAACCCTCAAGAACACTATTCCATTGAAGAGTCCAAAAAGCTTCAAGTCCATCATCTCCTAACTTGGAGAAGGAGTTTTCTACATCATTTCCACCATTGAACCAAGAGGAATCCCCAAGAGAAGCTTGCTACCCACACTTTGAAGATCTCAAGCCCACCATGGGCCATTGTTTGCTTCTTCATTGTGAGCACCATGGTTGTAGGCTAAACTTCTACAACCATGGGTGCTAGACCATTGTAGGAGATTATGACTCTTCAAGTTTGATATATATTCATGTTTTAAGCATATGTTTGTGAGTTTACTTGATTTAATGCTTGATGAAGATTTATGTTGTTATTAGTGAGAGCTTGTGATGATATGAGTTGGATTCTTGCACTTAACCATGACTTGATATTTTCTTGTGAGAGCTTGCTTGTGTCATAGTTTTGTAAGAGTTGAATGGAAAACTTGTTCGAGAGGAAGGTTTGAAAAGGATATAAGCAGACTTAAGAGGGAGCGACTACAAGAATGTTCGGAAATCAAGCTTAGTGAAGAGTGTAGCGCAATTGTGCAAAAAAGCTCCCTCCCAAGGCGAAAGACCCTGGAAGCTTCACTATCTCGTCGGCAATCGGTAATCACCAAGGCTTGACGTCTCTTTGCGATCTTGGTGCGAGTATCAATTTAATGTTATTGTCTCTCTACAACAAGGTTAAGATTGGAAACATGAAGAAGACATATGTTATTCTCCACCTTGCGGATAGATCCACGGTAAGTTCTTAAAGATGTCTTAGTTCGAGCCGGAAAGTTCATCTTCCCGGCCGACTTTGTGGTGCTCGACTTTCCGACCGACAGTGAGGTTCCATTGTTGCTAGGAAGACCCTTCCTAGCAACAGTGGACACCTTATTCGTGTTAAGGCGGGAATCCTAGAAATGACAGTGGGGAGCGAGACCATTTACTTCAACATTTTTAAGGGAATGAAGAAGTCTAATGCGGATCTCCCTATGCGCTCAGTAGTGGATGTGGTCGATGAAGCGGTAAAGGTTAACCTCGAAGCAATGGTGCGACAAGAGGACACCAATATGCATGTTATAGTTGTGGGAGAGGGAAGTGAAATGGAGGCAAGACTCATGGAGAAACCAACTATTCTAGAGATTGTGGAGTGCCTAAGGATTGAAACCCTTTATGATGCGGCTAGGACGATTCCTATGAAGAAATCATCTATTGTCGAGCCCCCCGAGCTCGAATTGAAGACGCTACCCAAGCACCTCAAGTATGTGTTCTTAGGCCCGGATAACTCTCTCCCGACAATTATTTCATCATCTTTGAGTAAAGAGTACAAAGAAAGATTACTACAAGTTCTTAAGGCACACAAGAAGGCTCTCGGATGGAGCATAGCAGATATTAAGGAAATTAGTCCTTCTATTTGCCAACATAAGATATTGCTTGAAGATGAAAGGAATGGATCTATAGAGCATCAACGAAGACTAAACCCGACAATAAATGGGGTCGTCAAAAAGGAGCTTATCAAGTGGCTCAATGTGGGAATCATATTTCCCATATCAGACAACTCTTGGGTGAGTCATGTGCAATGTGTGCCCAAGAAAGGCGGGATCACGGTAGTAGCTAACGCTAAAGGCGAACTTCTACCCTCAACAACAGTTGTAGGGTGGAGGATTTGTATGGACTATCGCAGACTGAATGAGACAACCAAAAAAGATCATTTCCCGCTTCCTTTTATCGACTAGATGTTAGATCGATTAGCGGGAAACCAATATTAATGTTTACTCGATGGATCAGATACACATTGCACCTAACAACCAAGATAAGACGACGTTCACGTGTCCATTTGGAACGTTTTCCTTCAAGAGGATGTCGTTCAGTTTGTGCAACGCTCCCACAACTATCCAAAGATGTATGATGACGATTTTCCATGACATGACGTAAGATTTCCTAGAGATCTTTATGGATGATTTTTCTATTTTTGGGAAGTCTTTCGACCATTTCTTCGAGAATTTGTAAAAGGTTCTAGCTAGGTGCAAGGAGACGAATCTTGTACTAAAATGGGAAAATTTCCACATCATTGTGGAAGAAGGAATAGTACTCGGACACAAGATATCCGAGAAAGGGATTGAGTTTGATAGAGCCAAAGTCGAGACGATTGAGAAGCTACCTCCTCCTAGCTCGGTTAAGCAAATTCAGAGTTTTTTGGGCCATGCAGGGTTTTATCGGTGATTTATGAAAGACTTCTCCAAAATAGCCAAGCCATTATGTGGGCTATTGGAGAAGGAGGCAAAGTTCGTTTTCGACGACAAGTGCATGAAAGCCTATGATATAAGTAGACTCAGAGTCTAGAAGCATAACTTCTTACTTTAGATCGAAAATAGTTGTGTTTAATGGTTCCTAACGTTAAGTGTAACATCCCGAGATGGTAGTTAATGTTAGGAAAGGCTTAGTCCGAAAGGATAAGCAATTACGACTTAAACCGCTTGCATTGCTTAAAACTTGATTGATTGAACTTGGATTGGCTTATCCCCGTCGGTCTAGCACCCGTGGTGGCTAGTTTATCTGTGAAAACTTCGTTGAATTTCTATTTGCTCGCTTTGTATTGTGTTTAGTGTGATTGATCTTGCTTGAGATTGATAGTTTAGAAATTGTGTGTGTAGTTAGGAACAAAATCAACTTAACAAATTGTGTCTTTTCAAACTTTTTACAATACACCGGATCAACAACTAAACCGCTTGAATACCCACAAGTCTATCCTCGAGAGTTCGACCCGGCAAAACTGGAAACTACATTTTCTTGAACGATTAAAGGGCGACCTTTTCTCGCCTTTCACCCATATGACCCAAAACCGCCACTTAAGGTGGCGGCTAGGGTTTCTCATAGGTTGGCCGAACTAGCCCATTTAGGGGTTGTTTTGGTGCTCCACAAACCCTAAGCCAACTCTATAAATGGATACACCATGAGCTGAAAAATGTAAGTGAGTTTTATTTTCATACCGTTATTCTGCCAGTTTTTCTAATAAACTTGTTTTCTTTCAAGTAGAAGAACGCAAGCTAAGATCTGAAGGTCTTGTGCATTCGTGTGTGCTTGATAAAGAGAAAAACCGATTCGGGGTTTCCATACTGCTGATCCGATCAACAATCAAAGGTAAAATCACTAAACTATAGGTTTCTGGGTAGAAACATATTTTCCATGCTTGTATCGATCATAGGACGAGTTCGAGATAATTAGATTTATTTATTCCAATGCGCAAATCTAGTTTTTGAACCCTCCTAACCCCTTCATTACCTGTAATTTCCAATTATTATTCTCGTACTTTTTGTATACTTACGAATTTATCATATTTATTGCAGTAGGAGAACAACATTTACCTCAACTGGCAACATGGAATCTTTGTCCCAACTCCATGAATTCGGACAAGAGCTCCACTTTGATCTCTAGCAGCTACACCGCCTATTTTAGGAGGAAGGTAGAGGCATGAGAGGTTAGAGAAACTTCAAGAACTGGTTTTACAATCTAGTCAAGTTGTCAACTATCGCCAAACACATTCAAGACTCTAACAAACCAATGCAGCACTCATCCTTGAATGTGATGTTTGTGTTATCTTTTCAGTTTTATGTTTTTGCTTTTATTATTTAATGCTCAAAAGTGTCATAGGATTGAATGGTAAGGGGACAAGGAATTCAATGTTGTCCCTTTTCTCATTGTTGTAACTATTTTAGACTCTACAAAAATGTAGTTTGGATTTGAAATGTGAAAGTGTTTGGATGAATGATGTTGTGGTTAGTGTAGAATATAGTTGTAGTGGTTGAATGATGTTGTAGTGGTTATGGTTGAAAATTGCTTACATATTTATAGGTTATGGCTTCAAATTCATTACAAGTTTACAGGTTTTGGATACATATAATATAGACAACTCATGCCAAAAAATTTCCATGGCATCTACTCTTACATTACAAATCCATTATTCAAAAAAAATAATTAAACACAACACAATTCATAGAACAAACTGATTGTGAAATGGACAATTACACAAATAGATTCATTACAAAAACACATACTTCACGACAAAAAAAAACAAATTTTCAAAGTGGATACATAACATAATCCATTGCGTACACATGCATATCACATTACACAATTATACAAATCAACACAACAAGATGTCAGTTGCAAAATGGAAATTACACAACATCTACAAATTTTCATATTCTCTATTCAAATCAATAATTCCATTGCCTCCAACATAATCAATAATTGGACTATTAACATTAATTTACAAAGCCCTCAATTTCATCTTGAAACCTTAAAATTCAAAACACGCCGTTTCGAAATTGAACCCTCAAATTCGAACTCATAATTGTGATATACTAGAACTTGGACAAAACTGAGCCCTCAATTTACAAAATTGAACCCTTAAAATTGAAAACACTTACCGACCGTTGATGACGTCTTATCTGTCGCTGCCGACAAACCTTCGCCCATGATTTCAGACTGTCCACAACGTCTTCTCCGTCGCTGACTGGTCATCGTCACCATTTTCTCCCTCTCCAGTTGAAATTTCAAACGATTACATTTTGTAAATCTGAGTAAAAGGGCAGTTTGGTCATGAAATCTATTTAACCAACGCACATGCGGAAAAACTGATAAGACATGACGGAAAACATGCAAGTGAAAAAAGTTGAAATTTAAGGGGCCTAAATTCTAAGGAAATTGTAAGGGTAGTTAAGTGAGAAATGACTTATTCTAAGGGTAGTCTTTAGAAGTTTTCCCTTATAAAAATTCAAAAACTGGTTAGGATTCAAACTTTTGTTGTTTAGGAATCAACACGCACCATAACCATTGGGTTACAAAAATCTTGTGTCTTGAAGTGTAGTTAATGTGTATATATACAAAGATGGAGCTGAAAATTTTATCAAATTGCCATCCTTCCTTGATTCTTCAACCTCCAACCTTTGGGATTGTTTTTTTCGATCTTCTCTGAAAATTGACCATATACTTACATGTAGAGTTTCAATTTTAGTGATTTAAAAACCAAAATGTTAACAAGCTCATATCAAATTTATGACTTATTATAAAACTAATAAAAACACAAAATCATCAGGGTTAGAGTTTGCATAGTTACTTACGGTTCTTGGCACTATCAGACTGACAGATGGGATTCGTGATCAGATCTGGTGGACATCAGATAGGAGAGGATACACTGTGAGGAGGGGCTACCACATGTTGTTGGGGATGAATCAGGCCGTTTCAGTGGACTGGGCTTCGAGACTGTGGGATATGTCAATTCCGCCGAATTTTAGGAGTTTCGAATGGTTGGTTCTTCAGGGCAATTTACCGACTAGAGGCACTCTTTCTTTCAGGGGGATCATCCCGATTGGTCATCACATGTGTGCTCTGTGCGGTAGGAGGGAGGAGACGACGGAGCATCTTATGCTCTCCTGTGGCTGGACTATAAGATTCTGGAGGGAGATTCACATATGGTGGGGTATCCAGTTTCCTTCTACTCAGACAGTTCAGGATCTTTTCATGGATAGAGAGCCAGAGTTACAGACAGAGGAGCGAGGAGGGCATGGAGCAGACTTATCACAATGGGTTTCTGGTACATCTGGGTCATCAGGAACGGCAAGATTTTCAAAGATGAGGAGCGATCACCTGGAGAGACTCTCAAACTACTTCAGATGCGCTCTTATACTCTGGTGCAGGCAGACGAGGGGAGGGACATCCAAGCTTGGACGGGGAGCGCACTTTAGCCACCTGGTGCGCGAGCCCAAGGTTGGTACTCCAGTCTATCATTTCTTAGCTTTTCTCTCTTTTTTGAGTTGTTTTGGGGATTTGTTTTCCCCTCTTGTGGTTTGGGGCGCAGTTTTCCCCTTCTCTGTTTCTTTGTACTTTTCTCTTATCATTTATAATATCTATTATTGCTGATAAAAAAATATCCGTACTGGATATGTTTTTCTCAAATCAAATATCACCGTCAATGTGCGTTGATGGAGCCATTTTCATCTGAAAAAAGGATCTATAGGTATTATTGTTATTCTTCATCTTTATATTTTTTTTCAACATCAAAATCAGAATTATTGAAAAATATAGGTGAAAGATACATCTTTTGCTTCATCAATCCCAATGGCCAAGAAGATATATGAAAGGTAATCTTATTTTCCATAAATTTCATATGTTCACATATATTTTTTTTGCCCGGAAGAGTAAATGGGGAGCAAGAAAATTGAGGAGTGGTATTATTTTTGAAAATCTGAAAAGAAAGTAAGAGTATACAAGTCATTTAATCATGAAATAAAAGAAACGGATAATCTTGTTGGGAGAAAAACGAATCTAATAGAATAATTAGATGCAGCGGAATTAAATAATTCTCCCCACCTGTGCAAATCTCGTAGAAATCTATCAAGCAGAGCAAATCAAGCAAACTAACAAATATAGCAAACAAGAACACACAATAGGCACGCACAATTTTAGCGTGGAAAACTCCTCAAGGCGAGAGAGGAAAAACCACGGGACCCTCGAGGCCGCTTAATCTCCACTATCAATATAATGGGTACAATGAGTTCTCTCTAAATACAATTAGAGGATCATAATATCTCAAGATTAACCAATCTTGACTCAAACCACAATTATAAGAAAGAGTAGAGAAACTCCACCGAATCGATGGCGCACGATCAGAAAATCGTATCAAATCACTCGGACCTCCAAACGCAAATTCCAACGGTCAGAACGTAGTACCACGTCTTCCAAACACCCTGTCCAAAAATCAGCACGATCCAACGGTGGACCGACCTCCGATCGGACTCGAGAACCTTGCTGGTCGGCCCAGAAAGTAGCAGAAAATTCTGCACGAATTTCACTCTAATTCTCTCTTGAATTGGTCTTGCTTCCTTCTCTCTATTGCCTCCTATTTATAGGCAAGCAATTAGGGTTTCCTTTTCCATATAGGATACTAACTACATGGGTTTTGGGCCTCCACTTATTTAATATAGGCCCAACAAATCTCACCTAGTTACAGCAAACTATAATTTTAGTTTAAGAGGTGCGCTGAGAATTTTTTCTTCACATAACTACATTTAGGTAACTTTTTAGTTGTTTTGAATGTAAAATTACCAAAATACTCTTATATATCATTCAAAATTTCAAACTAATGTCATTAATCCTTTTTGCGAGGGAGTGATGCTTGTTCTTTAATTAAGCCTATTTTTAAGATTACCATAGTATTTGGTTGGCTAAGTATGTGAAGGAGTAATGCTTATTCTGGAGAGAGAAAGAGAAGAAACAAAATGAATCAATAACATATTGAATGGCATATAAGGGTATTTTGGTAATTTTACATTCAAACTAATAGAAAAGTTAACTGAATATATGAGAAAATAATTGATAGTGTACCTCTCAAAATAAAATTATAGTCAGTTGTAACTAGGTGAGAAATGTGACAAGTCAGCTATAGTTAGGTGAGTTTATCCCCAAAATAAAAATAAGAGATAATTCCACATATGTCACCAAACGTAGGTCACCACTTTTAAAATTAATTTATGAGGTCACCAACACATTTTTTGTCTCGCTCTGTTAAAAAGACTTACAAAATTACCAAAATACCCTTGCAATCAATAATTGAATCGACATTTTGGCTGACTTGAGAATCAAATTTCTACCAAACCGGTATGGTTCTCATGGTTTAAAGGTTTCAACACCAAAAGCAACTTATTTAAAAGTGACAATAATAGCAAGCCTGAATATCATCTCGGTATCAAGATCACGAACCAAAGAACACGTATCTTAAATTTGGAATCCATAAAATTCAAAATTTCCTTTACCACACACCTCTTCAAGGCAATAATACCTGCAAGAGCATCAAGATCTTCAAGCAACTTCCCAATCCTCATCTTATTCCAAGGACTACTATAGTGTTCTCTGAGTATCAAATCAGAAGATAACTTGTACAAAATGCTAGTCATGCTTTGAAATGGATTCTTAGAGCCCAATCCACCTAGTGTATACCCATCGACTTGGATCTCGAACATGATAGATCTCGCTTCCTAGAGAGCATTGACCGTTAGCGAGTGGTACGCTCCATGCTACAGACTAACCTGTTTTTGAATCGAAGACTCAGCTTCAAATGGTGAGGTCTCAGACGACGAATCTGAGGAAGGAGATGCTCCTGGGTCTGACGGATTTAAGCATAAAGTCAAAAATGATTCGGCCTAAGACAGCTTCCCATGAATTTGGAGAGACAAAGCGAGATTGTAAATGGGTTTGAGTAGTTTTAAGAATTGGCGTAGTGGGTAGTGACCGTGACGAATCTGCTAGCAAAGTAAAGTCTTAGCAGATTATGAGAAACGACACGATCGAGTTATGGACCATCGGGAAGAGGCATTTTGGATATGGGTTTCGACGGAATGGGGAAACGGGTGTTTCCGCAGAAGTGAGAGATAGAGAGGAGCTTGGAGTGGGAGCAACAATGACGTTGGTCGGAGGTTGAGAAGAAGAAGAAGAAGAAGAAGAAGAAGAAGAAGAAGCAATTTTCTCCGAGGACCCATGGAGAAGCAACGATGAAAAATCAAGAAGAAGCAAAATTGAAGCTGAACCGGCTCTTCTTGTTGTTGCTAAAATCGGCGACGCCAAAACTTGTCTCGTCTTCGTGAATGGTGGTCGACTATGGAGATTATTGTTCAATTGATGAAGAAAGTTAAGTTGAAGATTGCAAGAAAGTTAGGTTTGGCGAACCAAACTAGTTTGACAGAAATTTGTTCCTCAAGCCAACCAAATCGTTGATTCAATTATTGATTGCGAAAGTATTTTGTGTTGGGTTTTTGTGCCCTAGCACAATGTATTTTCAATCTAATCATGTAATAAAGATTGTTAGTTGAAATAAAATCGGCATTCATATTACTAAGTGTTGTAGTAATATCTCAAGTATGATTTGATTTGTATCATTGATGTGTCAACACATAATAGTAGATCTACATATCAGATAAAATCTTACTTAAGTAGTCCCCGATCAGAATAGCTTCATAAGAAGCGATCGGTATGAGGCTAACTCTAAATGATCACGCTCTACTGATCATGGCCAGAAGGGTGCCAGAGTTAGGTCATAGTATCACCAGTCAGGGGTGATATAGGACGACCCGATCGTGAGTATGTTACATAGACACAGTCATGAACATACTCATATGTCGGCTCATGAAATCACATCCTCAGACGGAAGGACCATTGAGGTCAATATGTAATGAGTGACGAGTTTGACTCAGTCTAACGTCTCCTGTAAAAGGGTTACAATAACGACTGTGATTGGCTTGATCACAAGTTACATAAGTTGACTCAATGGATTGCTGAAGGATTTATCCCTCATACGGACGTGTGAGCATATATCAGTTTAGGCCACTTGATGAGTACAACTGAAATACAATAGCATGGCCATGCAGTCGATACGTAGTATCAGTTATAATTCAGTTAACTCAGAATCAAGAAACAGGACAATAAAACGAGGATGACTTGTCTATGCCTCGTGGTTGTCAAAGATATCAAGAGGATAAAAGGATAGATTCATGTACGACAAGGTTAAGTCGAAATCTCGATAATCACAAGCGTTGGGTAATCATGATGTCTTGCTAGAGGCCACTCATGATGAAAAGGGTAAAATGGTAATTTTACCAGTCCACCGACGTGTCGTGAGCCTAGAGGGTCACACACTAAAGGTTGAGTAAAACGGATGGAATCATATGGAGGAATCATGATAGAGACAAAATCCAGTTTTGGATTAAACCGGATTAGACCGATTTCAGTTTAGGATTAAACCGGAAATCAAGAACGGTTTAGCAGGACTAATTAATTATAATCTAATTAAATAGATTTGATTAAATTAGCTAAACTGGGCTAAGCCAGAATGGGCTAAGCCAGAATGAGCTTCTCTACACAATTAATTAAAAGCTTTTGGCTTTAAGCCCATTAAGTCCTTTAATTAATTAAAGTCCAAATAAGGGTTATAAAAGTATAATTTCATATTTGAAAATGAAGTGAATTAATTTCAAAACCCTAGCTCTCCTTTTCTCTCTCCTAGCCGCCGGCCACCTCCCTCCTCCTTGCTCCGTCTGTTTTGCTTGCTTCGATCTTCTAGTAAGGGTCGTTGTGAGTATCCCCGGATTGTTCTTCATGTGTGGACGTTCTTTAGAGGTTACTAAATATTATTTAGTAACAGAGAGATTTTGAATCAAGGTAAACTTTAATTTTATTCTAGTCTAAGATCTCGTGATCAATTCATGATCATGCAAGATCCAAATTATTTCGGATATTTAAGGTTAATTTTTTGTATGGGCATGAAATTATACGTGTAAAATTACCTCTAAAAATAAATATGATAGGATATTTTTGCTATTTGTGAAATAAAAATTTAAAATAAATAAATCACTTTTGAACTATGTTAGTAAAAAAGAAAAAAATAACCAATTGAGGACGGAAAAGACAAATTTAATTTGAGTATATCAATATTAAGAAAACGTATATTTTAAGTGTATTAAAATGTTCCTGCCCAGTTTTTCTACTAAGAAATTTTGTCTTTACCTTTGAGAAGTTCTGATTTGGTGTTTGAGTGGACATGTGTTATAAATGCAAAATTTTGAGTATAATTAGGCGTCCTTTCCTCCAAAAATTTATGGTAGTTTTAACATATTTGCGTGAGAAATGTAATAGTTTATGTCCGTTCAAAGTAAAATAGAAATTGAATGGTACATGTAATATTCGTGTATCCAATTATAGGGAGGGAGCCAGTGCACGTGCTTTGCCAGCAGAGATTAGCGCATTTGCAGCCAATAATGTTTTTATTTCAAGTGGACTCGAGAATATTAATAATAGAAAATATTAATTGCTGAATAATATTCCACCGAAATTGCAAATAACTCCACAGCTCAATCATCTTTCACAATAATAACCCTCCATTCTCACTCCACAGCGTCCCCAAAACCGTCACAACGGTAATTAAACACTTCCAGAGGCCTCTGATTGAAATATTCCCCCAAAAGAATATTGGAAAAAGGGAGAGTCAAAAATAGCCAATTTTTTTCTCTTCCGAATCCACCTGAAGAAAGAAAATACGGTCATCACCCACAGAGCTCTCTCTCTCTCATTCCTCTCCTCCTCTGATAATCGCCATCGTCGCATCTCTCTCTCTGCAGCCATGAGTCTCTTCGGTCTGGGAAGGTAATGTAAATATGTAATTGATTTAGCTCTTGCCCCGAATTTGTGTTTTTTCTTGCGTCAATTTGGTGGCTCTGTATTTTAATTTCTGCTTTTAACGATGCGTAATTTATCTGTTTATGATGATTTCGATCAGATCTGTGTTTCTGGGTTGAGTTCTTATCATGGATGATCGGTGAATTTTAAATCTTTTCCGGGATTAATTTACTCGATCACGTATGCTGGATTTTATGTAGAAGTTGTAAAATTTCAGTGTTGACAATTTCTTTTGCCTTTTTCTCATGCATGTTGGCATATGTATTTGTGTATGCTTACCTCAGCGACCCATTTCAGGGCATTAGTTGTCTTCTCAGCTATTTAAGAGTTGGAATGGTGATAGAGAAATGACCCATTTCCAATTCTATTTGTTTCTCTGTTTTTTATCAGGCATTAATATGGAATTATAAATTTATCTTGAGTGCATGCATGCTAATTTAGACCTTCATCTACTAAGAGTAGCCTTTGATTCCTGTGCATGTGGTAAGCTTTACTCGAAGTGGAATAATTCATGGTGTCTTGACTAAATTTTTTTTGTCTTGTTTTGTTGTTGGATCTGAAATATGGTTGTTTAGATGAGTGAATTTCTTCTGATATTAATTGTAATGAACCTATAATTCTACATATTTTAGGCAAGTAAGATTCTGTCTATAGGTATTGCAGTTCCCTGCATCGTGGTCTTTTGGGGGTTGATTACATATGGCACCAAAAAATGCCTATTTCAATCACTTTTGCATGAGGGTAGCTGGAGGTGAATATAGCAAGCAATTATAACTTGTGATTTAAATATGTTACCATTTTGTTAAAATTACTATCAATTGGGTATTCTCCTTGATTACTTTTCAAGTTTAAACTATGAAGTGCTGAAGTTTTGAACATGCAATAGGAAGTCATTAAAAGTTGCTGTTGAAACTACATATACATGTTATCTTCAAATTATGGGTAAAGTATCCTTATGACGAATCTGTTTCCTCATACATGACTTCAGATAACATTTTCTAATAGTTAGATGTTGTTTGTGTCTACAAGACGAGACAACAGACCGATATGGGAGTTCCCTGATATATATAGGGAAAGTTAAGGTAATTAATAAGTGCAATTCTTTTCACTTATTGGAAAAATGATTAGGCTTGTAAAAATGAATAAAGGAAAGTAAATCAGGTATATAATAAAAGATGAGAAAACGATATGCATGTTCGGTTGGAATCGTTTGATAAGTTAATGGGAAAAGTAGGAACCAACGGTCTACAAGAACTGCCTGAAAATATGAAACAACTACTCTCTCCCTCTCTCTTATTGCCCAGATGTTCACTTAGGTAATTTCTGTTTTCAAGACAATTGTATCCTATTACTGTATCAATTTCTGGCAGAACACAGTTCTATCATCTTCCATTCATGTATTCTACCTTATTAGTTTCTTGCAAACAGAAACCAAAGGACATTTCGCCCGAAGAAAAATGCACCTTCAGGGAGTAAGGTCGGTTCTCATTGCTATACTAATAATTTTCTCGTGCTTTAATGGCACGGGCCAAGCTTTCTTAATCCAGTGGCGTGGCATTAAACATTATATGAGTTCCATTGCAAGATTATGTCTAACCATGTTCCAATTCCTTTTAACAGGGAGCACAACTTAGGCAACACATTGATGCCACCCTAGGCAGCGGAAATCTGAGAGAAGCAGTAAGACTCCCTCCTGGAGAGGATTTGAATGAGTGGCTTGCTGTCAACAGTATGCTCTCTCTCTCTCTCTCTCACTCACACACACACACACACAAAGAAAATTCATTGTATTATTCGGAGCTTCCTTTCCATCTTCTCACATTATCCTATCGTTCATCTGTTCTACTGATTTCCCTCTTCTTCATCACTAAGGCCTATTTTTACTTATTATTAACTGCTTTGGTTGTTGTATTTTTAAATTTCAGCTGTGGATTTCTTCAACCAGGTGAATCTGCTCTATGGTACCCTTACAGAGTTTTGTACTTCTGAGAACTGTCCTACGATGACTGCAGGACCCAAGTATGGCACATTCATTTTACTGCTCTAGTCTCTCTTTTATAGTTAGATTATAGAACTGTACTACACCTCATACGTTGCTCTTATGCTGTTAGTACATTCATATCCACTCTATGCTCAAACTTGCTTTTGCACTTAATTTTTATGAAATGTGCTTGCGCTGGCATGCCATTATCTACTAGGTACCGTGTATTTAATGTCTATAATATGCATTGCACCTTTCCGTTGGTTCCATTATTTATCATTTTTATGGTTATAGTTACACTATCATTTGCACCCCACTTTACCGTCTGAAAATCAAGGCTTTGCTGCTTTCTGCAACTTTAAATCTCAAATTATTTTCTCTGTTTTTCTTGTCTAGAGTTACATGATGATTACAGAAGTTATTTGATTGACATGCTAATTACCATTGTGCTTGCTAGTTGTAGTTAGTAAACCCCTATGTATATTTTCATTTAGTTTGTGTAAAGCTAAGGTTTCTGATATTGTGTAGATACTATTTTTCAGGTATGAGTACAGGTGGGCAGATGGTGTACAAATCAAGAAACCAATTGAAGTTTCTGCTCCTAAATATGTAGAATATTTGATGGACTGGATTGAAAGTCAGCTAGATGATGAATCAATATTTCCTCAAAAGCTTGGTAATATCTCCTCGTAATATATCACACTACTTCTGTTCTCAGAAATCTGTTTTTTTCTTCTGATTCTTGTTACTGTAAGGAGGTTAACAACCATTGCATATACTTTCCTTCTAATTACTTGTTGTTATTTTATTGCATTTTAAATATTATAGGTGCACCCTTCCCCAACAATTTCAGGGAGGTTGTGAAGACAATATTCAAACGATTGTTCCGTGTATATGCCCACATTTATCATTCTCACTTTCAGAAAATTGTAAGCCTCAAGGAGGAAGCCCATCTAAATACATGTTTCAAGCACTTTATACTATTTACTTGTGTAAGTCACCTTAATCCCTTTCTTTTAATCTTGCTAATATTACTGTTATGTTATTGGAATCATATTTCATAGCAATTAAGAATGTATGAATTTTCTTTCATCAGCCTTTCTTAGTTTGCTTTCTGTATTTATTCTTTTTGCCACAAAACATTTTTGACTTTTATGGCTGACTGCTGTCCTGAATTCAGAATAGTATGTTGGTGCCATTAACTTGCGTTGTGGATTTAATAGAAGCAAGCATTTGATGTCTTGTGTAATTATGATATGGAACTGTGAATGCATATATTTTCCGACATTATGATTTCTATCCAAACTCGTTCTCGGGTTACTAACACCCGGTCATTCTCTGTGTGTTTCAGGAATTTGGGCTGATTGACAAAAAGGAGCTTGCTCCACTCCAAGAACTCATAGAGTCCATTGTTCCTTATTGAAACATATATTGCTGGTGAAATGACTGTTCTGCATGAAGCTTGTAGAATCTTATTTCAATTGACACATTACAAAACTATCTTGCAACAATCAAGAGCTTGTAGCATCTTATTTTATTGACACATAACAAAGATTTAAATAAATATTGATTCTCTACATACTATCATTTTTTCACGCAGAATTTGTCAAAAGCTTGGTTCAGCACAGTGAACTTCCATGTTCGATCACGTGCAGACCCAGTTGAATTGAGAATACACTACTTGGTTACAATCTTAAAACCTTGCCTTTCAGATGATTGTTACTATCAATTGACAAGCCCCTGTCAATATTAATTAGCATTGGATTAATCTTCAACACATGCGCAGATTATTTTGTTCTCCAGACAATAAGTTAGACTTATTCCTTAGGAACACAAGAAGAAAATGTTGTGAATATGCAAACACAACAGAATTGGCAATTTATTTCAAATATGAAAATAATACACTTGCTTCTATTACAAATGTTATCCGCAAGAACAAACAAATATGCCAATAGAATGTAAACATAACATTGAAGAAGATGCAAAATTATTGATAACCTAATTCTTTTATTGCTATCCATCTCTAACTGGTTGAGTTGGAAAGATTTGAACATATAAATTGAGACAAGCTCTTTGAAAACAGCAGTCAATCACCTGATGCAGAAACCATCCAATGAAATGTTTCTAAGGCAACCATCAAAACAACTTTTACGCATCTTAGTTCGTTCTCCTTGTCTACCAGCGTTCATCCTGTCAATTTCATGCAAAAAAGAAGAATGCAGCCGCTTGTGAAGTCATGATCGTTTCAGAACGCCTGCCGGTTTCATAATTTCTCTCTCAAAACATGCTTGGAACCTCCAACTGAACACGAGGGAAGGAAGAAAAGTACTTCAATGTAAGAAAAGGCAATTTTTTTATCAGCTAATGTAAGAAAAAGCATGAACAACCCTTCTTATTGATCATCAATGAAGCCCCATTAGTCCCGACAAGTTGAGCACATGTAAGTGTCACTATACCAAATTCGCCTTGAAATGGTAACCATAACCATATCATTCCTATGTCTGGGATGTTAATCATCATCGCTTTTGCTACATTATTACATAATATACAGTCATGAGCCAACTATAGCAAAGTGGTGTTCATATAATATTATTCCAATTTTCATGCCCAAGAAGTTACTGTAGTGCTTGTGAATCTTTTCCATTAAGCGAAATTTTTGGAAGATACTCAAATAGTCTGGTCCACATCTCCCAATTATATGCAGTCTAAACAAAATAATTTTGTATAAAAAGAAGCTTAAGATTGCATACCCTGGTTTAGTCCCAATCTAATCTCTCTGGAGTTGTACTATACGACATCCTGCCATCAGAATGCCCAAATCTTGAAACTGCAAAGCCGTGCGAACCAACGAGAACACCAAGAACCATTGAAAATAGCGGGAAGTTTGCAAGCAACTCACCGCGGACCTCACTGTCTGTTGAATGACATGATATCTCATCTCCCTTATGCTGGCCTGATAAAACCAGAGGGCTTGGAGAGTTATAGCAATGCCACTGCACAAATCAACTGGGAAGCTGGTTGGGAAGAGGGCCCCTGCAACTGTGGATAGTACGCAGAGACCGATTAGGAGGAGATGGTAGTACCCCTCGAGGCCTTTATGACTTGTTGAGTACAAGTAGAAGACAAGATACTCTGCAGTGAATGCTGTAACAGCTATCATCAAACAAAGAGCTCCATTAGGCAAGGGAAGAAGGCTGAGAATATGTAAATGATTTGGAAACAAAAATAAAGCACAAAATAATTAGTCATACATACGAGGAAAGATAAATCTCGCTATTGCATGTAAAAACCACACTCGAGGGTGCTAGAAAAGACGAGTGAAATATCTTTCCTTAACCGATGAGTACTATATGCAATTCAACC
This sequence comes from Geranium rotundifolium, assembly GCA_963920655.1. Taxonomy (NCBI): domain Eukaryota; kingdom Viridiplantae; phylum Streptophyta; class Magnoliopsida; order Geraniales; family Geraniaceae; genus Geranium; species Geranium rotundifolium. The sequence continues at coordinate 14,572,330 of OY987319.1, read as the reverse complement.
GACAAAATGCATGCAACAAATCCACACCAAAGTAGCATTTCGGAAGAAGAAGAAGATGTTATTTAAAGCCAAGATATCAGGCTGTCCACGACAAAGTGCCTTTATGAGAGTCTCCATGTCAGTTTTTGAGCTGCAATTTTTAACATTTTTAACTAAAATACTCTTCAGAGATAAATATATTTTTTAAATTGAATGAAATGATGCAAATACCCTTTACTATTCATTTAATTTTCAAAAAAATACCACTCATCCTCATATCTCTCTCCGTCTCTGCCGCCGTCATTGCCTCCACCACCGCCCACACCTTCTCCCCCTCCACCATCGCCTCCCCCACCTTCACCACCACCCCCTTCACCACCACCGCCGCCACCATCTCCTCCCCCTCCGTCGCCACCTCCTCCATCTCCTTCACCACCGCCGCCACCATCTCCATCACCGCTACCACCATCACCACCGCCACCACCTCCACCTCCATCTCCTCCACCACCATCCCTTGCCCACCCCTCCTCCAAATTCACCACCTCCACCCCCTGCCCACTCTAGTTTGTGCAATTTTCGGCGCCAACTTCGGCGAGTCTCCAGTCGACTTTTAGCGAGGATCCGACGAGGCAGTTTTGTGCCGTTTCTGCTTCAAATTAGGATGGGAGTACGACGGAGGGACCGCGGTGACCATCAGCTGGTCGCGTAGAGGCTCGAAATGGTTCTGCTATGTGGAGGTGGAGATGATGGTGATTGTGGTGGCGGTGATAGAGATAGTGGCGGTGATGGTGGAGGAGATCGAGGAAGTGGCGACGGAGGGGGAGAAGATGGTGGCGGCGGTGATGGTGAAGGGGTGGTGGTGAAGGTGGAGGGGGCAAAGGAGGGGCAGTGGTGGAGGCAATGGCGGCGACAGAGATGAAGAGATGAGGATGAGGGGTATTTTTTTGAAAAATCAAGAAAAAAATGTTTAGTTTATTCAAATTTGGTAAAAATTAAAAGGATAATAACTTGTGAGAGAAGCGTTGACGGAGAAGAGAGAAAGAGAGGAGTGAGAGAGGGAAGTGAGAATGGATGTCATATTTTTGAAAATTATAAGTATATGTGAGGGTATTTTAGTTTTTTCAATATAATCTTAAATGCTCATTTAACCCTTAAGGCTATTTTAGTTATTTTACATCTCAAAAATGTTAAAAACTAATGGAATTGGACAGAAAGTAAAAAGTGAAAATTTTGCACATCTTAAGCGTAATCAGCTGAAAAATAAAATTTAGAAGTACCCACCTGAAAAACAACAATATCTAGATGTAGCCACCTGAAATTATCCTTAACAAAAATTGAGAATTGATCGGTTCTAATGGGTAGAACTGAAGAAATGATAAGGTCCAAAACCTAACTGACCCGTTATATAATGTTTCTGAGTCTAGTTTTTAAAAATTGAGAATCGATAGGTTTGGTTTCAAACCCGCAAACCCCTAGTTCAATCAACATTTTCTAAAATTTGAAAGGGATATGGGACGCATGTGAAATTGCAAAATTTACCTTGTTATCACACATAAGATAGTAACAAATTCTCGAGAATGGAAACACGACAAAAAACCCTCTCCTTGTTATCTCAAATATGCATTGGGTTAGGGCTTAAGAGGTTCAATGACGATCATCACTTACCAATATCACATTTAAAGGTCATGCTATGATCGATTTCCAGTAATAATTTGCTTCCAATTGATAACATTACCAATACCAATCCATAAAAAAATGTGACATTTTGATCTTTACTAAATAAAATTATTATTTTATAAATTTTTCAAAACAAACAAAATATTTTATACCACTACATTAATATATTGTAATTTATTGCTAACTAAATTAACAGCAGGCAATATATCATGTCAAATAAGCACACAATTAAATCCAAAAATTCTCATGTTCACATGTTGTAAAATATTTTTTCACTATTTTTGAGACTTGTCATACTTGAGTTATTATGTCATTTTATAAATGAAAAATTCCACGCCCCTCTTAACTATACACGATTTTTACTTAAATCCATTTAACTTCAAAATCAACTTGTGAAGTGTCTTAAGTTTGAAAATGTTTCATTTTATCTTTTTCCATCAACTTTTTTAAAAATTCTGTTAATTTGTTGCGAAATGACAAAAATACTCTTCCATTAAAAATAATAATAATAATGATTTTGAACTTTTTATTTTTATTTTTACAAAAACAAATAATAAAAAAATATTTTAGTATTATTTTTTAAAAAAACATTTTTTATAAAAAACGATGTTTAAAAATCATTTTTTATTTTAAAATTTTTTACATAAAAAAACTTTTAAAAAATTATTTTTGCTACTAACATAATTTTATTCTTTATCTTTTACAACGAAAAAATTAAGAAAAAAGTTCGAAAATATTGTTTCTTATTTATTTTAATGTTTTAATACAAGGGTATTTATTTTCGTTATTTCACAAAACATTTACAAAATACGGTAAAGTCAAACTTTTTCAAATTTAGGAGATTCCAGATAGGGGTGTGCAAATTGTGACCGAACCGACAAAATCAATGAAATCAGACTGAACCGGTTCGGTTTGCGATTTCATATCCCAAAACCGCCGGTTAACCGAACCGAACCCATTCTTATACAAAAAAAATGTTTACTTGTAGTGGAGTTCAAACCAAGGAAACATAAAGTGTAAATAGAAGCTCCCAACCACTAATCTACTTTATCAATTGTGATAATACTACTTTGTTTAAAATATAATCAATAATAAATTGTTATTAGATATACATTACTAAATGCTTATTAGTTTTCAACCACTTAATTACACCTACGTCAAGTCTTACATGATAAACTTTTTATTAACTCTTTCTCTATAAATATAGTCAAATTTTGTTATATTAGTCAAGTTATTCTCTCCTATAAGAAAAAGTGAGAACTAAAATATTTTATAATTAATTAATAATCTAATTATTGTTTAGATTATTAGTTAGATTTTTTTGTCTATTGGTTGGGTTCGAAATTGTATGTTTGGGCCAACAGATTGTATTGGGCCAAAAAAGGCCGAAAATAATCCGGTCCATTTAACATTTTGTCAAACCGGCCAACTGAACTGAACCGATTGGATTTTTGGTTATAACCGAACCGACAACCATCGGTTTGGTCGTCGGTTTTGAAGGCTTGAGAACCGAACCGTTCGATTTTGGTTGGTTCGGTTCAATTTTCAAACCATGCACATCCCTAACTTCACATGTTAATTTTAAAGTTAAATCAATTTAAGTGAAACTTGTGTATAGTTAAGTGGGGTCCTGTGAAATTTTCTCTTTTATAAATGATAACAAGTGTCACATGCATGAACATCGCTATGATTTTGCATGAGGTTTTATACTATTTAATCCTTTTTTTAAACGCCTCACCTTTTGTTACACATAGTTGATATCTTATTTAAGAGAGACCCATTTTACTTTTATTAAATATTTAATTTTTTATCAACATTAAATATTTAATATATTTTACGCATAAGAATCATTAAAACCCAAAGCGTTTAACTTTTCGGTGTCACTATTTGCATCATAGAGACACGAGGATGAGACACATGTTACAAATGGTTCGGTAGTGACGGTTAATCGATCAATTCATAAATTTTGAACAGTGACTAAACTGCGAATGTTATCAATTTACACGAGGACCAAACCGTCATGAACTATTCACGTGGTTAATCGACCGACTGATCCAATTTCAATCAATTCAGGTTAATTTGAACAGTCCTCCCCAAAATGTTTAATTTGGGCGGTTTCAGATTATCCATGAAACTGCTCCATTTATATATGCCTTTCTTCAATTTTTACCGTTGATCATTGGCGGGTCTTATATTCAGTCCAACCATTAAGTGGCATCCCCTTCACGTGTTTTGATTGTCACCAAATTTAATATCTAAGAGTATTTTTATCATGTTTGTCAAAATTTAAATAAATTATTATAACAACTTTAAAGTTTAGGGTTATAAAGTGATACACTTCACGTAAAATGGTTGTATGATAAAAAAATATGCAAAGTACATTATTATAAACCACCATGATCTCTTAACCTTTGTGAAGATAAGTTTATACATAAATAATATTAACCTTTTAATCAAAAAATTCAAACATATATAATTACACAGCAAACAAATTAATGTCATAAATTATGTTTGAACTCCATAAATCTCATTCGGAAAATTATTTGAACGTGGGCCTTTATCTACTCCCTACCAACTTCCCTAGCTCCCATGTGGATTATACTTATTACCCCTACTACTACGTACCCTAAACGCCACTTTAGAAGCATATTATGATTTATACTTAATTAATTAGAAAATATCAATTATTCTTCATAGATTAAGCATCTTCGAGGCCCAATCATACTTGAACTTGGGTGGTTAAAACATTTTTATCAGTACTGTTTTTAATTTTAAAATCAATCAAATAAAATAGTTTAGATTAATATTGACTGAACAATTAGCAGCATAAATTATTATTTCAGAAACACTGAACATGGCTGCCTCTATGAGTTATAAACAATTATATACATAGTAAGAGATCGGATCATGTGAGTCATTGCCATTTCCACATAAATTCTTTCCGTTTCAGCTCATTAATTATTATTATACATACGGGCACGGGTACGGGTATGGGTCATAACCAAGTTAAAACGCCGAGGAGGTCCCTCCTCACCTTCCTTGCGGGCCCACTCATCAGGTGGGTACGGTACAGTTACTATCTTCCAAATCAACCCCGCCAAGCCAACTAATTTCTCATCATCTATTTCTTAACCTTGGTAGATGTATGGTCCATTCAGTATCTAAATTTTGGATCCATCCATTGATTTAAACGCTTCTGTCCTTCTCTCTGTTACTTCTCTCACAAATAAATGTTATTATTTCAAAGAAAATAAATTATTTTATTAACCATAACTTAAATTAGTATTAAAACATATTTACCTCATTTAACTGAACAGTTCCTTTTTCATGGGGCCACGGCCATCCATACATAGTATCTTTAGCTAGACCATCATTGTCAACGAACCAAGGACCAATCTGCCATTTTAGTTAAAAAATGTTTGTCGTTTTTTGAGTAAAAGACAACTTTATTTCTTAAAACCGCGTAATAATACTTTTGTCAGCCCACTAATCCATGCAACTTGAAGCAAGATGCAAATATGGCTAGCCTGAGGGGCCTTATAGCAATTGCAGTGTTTGTCCAGGGTTGTTTCTTGCACAATCGCTATGTTTCAGGGACTGGTTGGAAAGTATAGGAGTTGGACTGCTACTTGGTTGCAGCAGCTGGTGTGCGTGCTGCTCTTTTTCAAAAACCGCGAAAGCGTCACGGTGCCACAACACACCACTGATCAATAGCGTGCCTCCACGTGGCGCTGTGCTCTCTAAAAGAGCTGTCGTTTCTCACCTACGCTACGTGGGATCTCCCAGTTGTGCCGTCAGAATCTCCTCCTCAATTCACCCGTCCCCTGATCTCTCTCTCTCCCACCAATACGTTGTCGTTTCACTCGTCGTCGTTCCCGATCTCGGCAACGCATTTGAGCCACCGCCACGCCGTCGCGTGCCTCGCCTCCGCCGCCGGTAATTTTGCTACTCTCTTCGTCTGATGTTCCTTAGTCGTCACTCTCTCTGCAGATCCTGCGGCGGTTCTCTCTAGCTCGGTCCTGCGAATTCCGGTGCCGTGGAATTCGAGTTGACTGGAAATGGAAGTCGGATATGTTGAGGATTCGGCGCCGACGAATTGCGGAATTGTTTGATTTTGTTGGAGGTTTAGTAAATTGAGCGATTTTGTGATTGATTCTGAGGATTGTAGATGGCGTCCAAGGTTGTGTATGAAGGATGGATGGTGCGGTATGGGCGGAGGAAGATCGGGAGGTCCTTCATACACATGAGGTACTTCGTGCTCGAGACGCGGCTGCTGGCTTACTACAAGAAGAAGCCGCAGGATAATCAGGTGAAATTCAAAAATTGAGTAGAATTTTCGAATTACTTTATTGTTTGCTTTTGAATTGTGAATTGCGGTTTTGTGATGCTTTTTCTTGTGATTTGTAAAAAGTTGTGGCATCTCGCATAAAAGAGGACAGTTTTTTTTTGCTTGTAAACTTTCTGTTGTGAAAGGGAATAAATTTTTCTTCTTTGGAGAATCTAAGTGTATATCAGTTGTTTGGTTTGGAATTATGCTTTTCAATGTGTGTTACTGTTGAATTGCAAAGTTGCTACTGAATATGTAAGAAAAAACATTTTGACAAAAATATGTTTGTGGATGTTTTGATTAGGTTCCAATCAAGACCATGTTAATTGATGGGAATTGTAGGGTGGAGGATCGTGGCTTGAAGACGCACCATGGGCATGTGAGATATTAAGCTTCCCCTCACTTGTTTTTTAGAGTATCAATGTTGCCACGGATTTGAGTGATACCAGTTGAAGCAGGGTTGTGTTCCTTTGATCTGAATACCAGTCAGGAAACAGTTTGTGCACTATATATGTCGGTGTATTTGTGAAATTGATATGAATAATATTGGTGAACTTAAAAAGCTTGATTGATTGATTTAGTTTTATTGTTTGTCAGTAAGGGAAAGTATCTTTCTTAGATAAAGATTAACTTTCATTTGGTAGCTGTATCTAGATTATTGTGTTCTTGGATGTAATGGCTTGACATTGGGTCAGTATGTGAACTAAATCCAGACAGTGTCAATGGTAGACTTGCCTGTAAATATGAATTACAAAGTGAATCCAGATGGCTCTGTCCCCTAAAATTTAGCATAATGGTCTTCTTAACTTAAGACCCTAAACAAACTGATCAGTATAGGCTGGTTGATGTGCATGCTAAAATGCATCTACTTATGGGACATAGTTGGTGGCTCTTAGTGGGATCTGAGTAGTTTTCTTGTTGCCATTTCACATGAGTCAAATCCTAGTTCAACCTGGCATCTCCTTAAGCCTGTCATTGCGCCAAATCAAAGAGTTTTTCATTCTGGATTAGTATATCTTTTCAATTTCGAAAAATGTGGTAATTATTGAGCCCCTCTCTCAAGGAAACAGTCTACAACTTTACATTTAAATCTTAGCAGCGTATAACCTTATTCTTCTTCTGATGAATTTGTCTTGAATTTGGTGACTTCCTTTATCTTACCCATAGTTTGTGCTACTACAGATGGTTTATGTTTTGTGTGTCTACAACAAGAAAGAGAAGCAACACCGCATTACTGTGAGTAATCTTTACTATCGTTTTAAATTTTGAATGGGATTTGTTACCTAAAACAGATCTTAATGAGCTATTTGGAGCAGTGTCAGTTTACATAGGGCTCTGCCAAGTGCCAACTCTAGGAATACTTGCGCTTGAAAAATAATTTATATCAGTTGCTAAAGCCAGTTAGGGAAATGATTGGAAAGCATATATTACACGTGATAGCTTTTGAATGTGTTGGACTTATACTCTTCTTTTTTCCTTTTGAATTGCTGCTGTGGCCCAGACATTAACCTCGTACTTTCAGATCTCCATATTGCTAAAATTAATGGCAGTTTGTGGTTTATTTATACATTAAAATGTTGGGGTATCTTTAATTCAGTCTCATGCTGAGGACTGCGAGTACGATTTTTTGTTAAAACCAGTTCTGTGATGGCTAGAACCACCGATTTTGTGTTGGTTTACCAATACATAAATATAGTAGTATTTGTGCATGTGTGTGTACTTATTTTTCTTCCCCTTTTCATTTATTTTCTTCGTATGTTCATGGTGGTTTTTTTCTGAACTCCTCATTACTTAATATTATTCCACGCGACCTTCCCATGGGGGAAAATTATCATCATTGATTGTGATCTTGTTTTAGATGGCTGCATTCAATATCCAAGAAGCTTTACTCTGGAAGGAAAAAATCGAGCTTGTCATTGATCAGGTATGTTTTCAAAAACCTGCACAGTGTAGGAGTTTTTACTTCTCCGTTTTACTCTAATGCATTCATGATTATGGTTTGTAGAAGAAAGCCACTTCTCTTCAGATTTTGTTTATGTTGCACTATATGGAACTAGTTTGAAATGTCTCCAGTGTACCTTACAATATCTATTTAATTCTTTAGTGATGATTTGTAATTTTAAACTTATTACTTGATTCTTATGATCGACATAGCATATTTCTTGCATTAAGCAATTCAGTTCTTGTAGCACTGATGGTGTGCTAATGTGTGCAGCATCAAGATTCACAAATTCCAAATGGTAACAAGTATGTTTCTTTCGAATATAAATCTGGAATGGATAATGGAAGGAATGGTTCTTCATCTGACCGAGAAAGTCAGTAAGTGTCTATCAAATTGCTTTTTATAATAGGTTGGCAGTAGTGGAGGAGCAATGATTGCGTACATGTATAACTTCATATGCATGTCCAGCTGTTGTAAATAGCTTTTAGCGTCATTTGAAACAACTCAACGAAGTTTTAGCTTAATAAATGAAGGAAGTCATCTGTATCTATGAATTTGACCTGGCTAAGATTGAGTGATACCAAATCTCTTCCCTGGTTTCATGTGAGAAAGTTAATTTTCAGGATACTCAGCTTCACGAATCCCAAATATGATATGTCTTCCTCACTTCAGCAGCTCACTATAACTATTTATGACTGCATCTATATACTTATGTTGTAGCAGTTCATTCAGATGCAAATTTTTTTGGCAGTAGTCATGATGAATTTTTATCAATTAATATATATGTCATTGAGAGTGATGCCTAAATCCCTTTCTCTGTTCATGTAGCTGAGCATGGTTTCATAATTAATATGATGCACGAGCTACCAGGAATCTGATTCTATTTGATAAACTTCTTCAGGTTCAGTGCACAGGAGGATGAAGATGATTCTTTGTTGAAGAGGAGAACAACAATTGGAAATGGTCGTCGTTTTCTTTCATTTGATTTTCAGTGTGTTTATTTTTGTTTTTTGGGTGGCAACCCCAAACTCACCATGTTAAATTGGCAGGTCCTCCTGAATCAGTACTTGACTGGACACGGGATATTGACTCCGAATTTACGAACCAAAATGCAAACAGCCAAGCATTTTCTAGAAAACATTGGCGTCTTCTCCAGTGCCAAAATGGTAAACATAATATTTAGATTTGACTGAGTAGGAAAAAGTAATAAAAAAGTTGCTTCAAATTAGTGATTTTTTCAGCATTAGGTTATGTTTTGCTTGCATTGTTGACTTTCTATTTGGATTTTGACAGGACTTCGCATCTTTGAAGAACTTCTTGAAGTTGATTATCTTGTATGAAACTATTTCCATGTTTTGCTTGATGTGTCTTGTGGCCTTACTACACTTACGGTTTCTGTAATGGAACACATACAACCATTAAATGTGGTTTTCATTATGCAGCCGAGGAGTTGTAGTAGAGCTATGAAGGCTGTAGGAGTTGTGGAGGCTACTTGTGAAGAAATATTTGAGCTTGTAATGAGCATGGACGGGGCACGATTTGAGTACGTGGTTCTCTCTTCTTAAGAAATCATTGTGACCAGGGATGGATTCAAAACTTTTCATCAGTCAGGGAAATTTATTTAATTCTACAAAAAAATAATGAGAAAAGCTACACTAGTACGGCATACTAGAAAATTTTAGAGGGGGGGGGGGGGGGGGGGGTTAAGGATGAAAACATGATTTTTTTTAAAAGTGGAGACTATGTTATTGAAAAACAAATCCCTCTGAGGCTCCATGCCTGATTTTGGCATTGAGTGGCTCTGTCCCTATTTGATGGTGTTCCTTATATAGCAAAAACCCGACTTTATTTGGACTTGCACGTCTGCACACACACATGTTCGTTGTGGAAGACTGCAACCTTTTGTTTGATAAAATATAGTACAAGACTGACATTACTTATAACTGTTATGCAGGTGGGATTGTAGTTTCCAGTTTGGTAGCTTAGTTGAGGAGGTAGATGGTCACACGGCAATACTGTATCATAGACTTCAGCTGGACTGGTTTCCTACGTAATATTCTTCAATTTGTAGCAAGTTTGTGGTTTATGCAGTTATGCTTTGATCAGCATAGATACTTTCTTACTGTTTCAGTAGAGTTGTGCTTTTTGTGTTTGTTAAGAAAGTTGGTGATGCATGATGCTCATCTGCAAATTGAAGTAAAAGATCCTACTTCCTATTTTCACCCACTTTTATCTATATAGAGTGTAGACATGCCATCATTAAACTATTCCTTCTTATACCCAATGCAAGGTACATTCTGAACCATTATCTAGAAATGATTACAACTCAACAGTTTGCTCCTATTCTAATTCCTGTAAACAATTGTAGCTGCATTAGAACTTGAACATTATCATACTCAGCCCACCAAATGATTCCTCTTGTGCCTGGCCACATGCTTTCCCATAATTTCTTTTTTCTATGTCAAAATCTTGAGTGGCTATAAATATGCCAGTTTATACCTGTTAGCAACTTGGTTTCACATAGCAATGAAACACATCATTACTAACCTTGTTGGAAATTGGATCTTGCTATTGGTGTGTGTTCAAGTAAAGATTTATTGGTTTTATCCATGTAACTTTATAGGGATTTTCTAATAACTGCTAGTTAGTTTTCTCAAAAAACCTTCTTCTGATCTATTACGCATTTTCAGGTTTGTATGGCCCCGTGACCTCTGCTATGTGCGTTATTGGCGACGTAATGATGATGGAAGTTATGGTATGTGTTTCTAGACTTGTTTTAATCTTTTTATATATTGGTTCTCACCTTATCAAATTTCCTTGCTGTAATTGTACAGTTGTTCTATTTCGTTCTAGAGAGCATTCGAACTGCAGTCCACAACCAGGATACGTGCGGGCACATGTTGAAAGTATTCTTCTTTTTCCTATTCTCTGGTGCCTGGGAATATGTTGGATAATAGAATTATTATTATTATTGTTATTATTTTCTTTTCAGCAGATGGTGGGGACAGGATAATATTTTTTCCGCATCTGCTTATTTTATTAATATCAAGCCATATAATTAACATGTAACAATTTGATTTTCTTAAGGTGGAGGATTCAACATTTCCCCTATGAAGTCTCAAAATGGGAAGCCTCGGGCACAAGTGCAGCATCTTATGCAGATTGATCTGAAAGGATGGGGTGTAGGCTATGTTTCATCATTTCAACAGCATTGTCTCCTTCAGATATTAAATAGTGTTGCTGGTGAGTTTCTACTTCATAACCGATGTATTTCCTAATCAGTATATATGTGGCGGGTTGAAACTATTTATTTATATATGTATGCATCTTTTCCAACTCTTCAGGATTCATTTTACCTGTTAGATTTTTTTTGATAAGCAATATTACGATTAAAATTAAAGAATAGAGAGTCAATTCCCAAGTTGGGAAGATGACTTTTGTGCCACTGTTTCCTCACATTTATGACTTTTGAGCAATTCCAGAACCAGCTGGCATATATGCAAGGGAACGACACTCAATGAAAGCATAGTTATCATGTATTTTTGTCCCTCTAATTTATTAGCGTTAAGTTGAGGGTTGGTTATACCAGATATATTATGAGGAAGGAAAATTGGTGTCACATTTAGTACGCAACTTCCATATTACATTCTCTTTTATATTCTTATTCTTATTCTTCTTGCGTCAAAGTGTATTTGTTGTTCATTTTGGTTCAAATGCGGCGACCAACCAGAAAATAGGGGTTTACCAGCCCTTGACATACTTTACATATTCCTTATTTCTGGTTGTTGTTTCCTTCAACCTGGAAGTTTTCATCAATGCGAAAGCTTACACTTCTTGGGTTTAAAAGTATCATTGTTGCTGCATTCATATGACAGGACTTCGCGAATGGTTTGCTCAAACAGATGAAAGGGGCGCTCCTCCGAGAATCCCAGTTATGGTCAATATGACTTCAGCTTCTGTTTCGAAGAAGAGTAAAAAACTGCAAGAATCTTCCATCCATCCTACAATTGATCAGCTAAATAATGCAAGCAGGCACTCTGTGATGCTGGATGAGTTTTCTGATGAAGATGAAGAATTTCAAATAGCTGAGGCAGAACAAGAGGTTTCTTCATTCACGCATATACCCCTGTATTACCTTGTACCCTGTTACTGAACATGACTGTTTCGGTATCTTTCAGGCATATCAAAGTAAACATGAGAACAATGTCAAACAAACAGGTGGATAAAACTGCATTGTTGTCTTCTTGTACTTTGTTCTCCTTAAGATCTTTGATATAAACAAAGTGGAGGATCATAATCACATTTGGTTTCATATTTTGAAGCAGTTGAAGAAGAACCTGCTGATGAAATTGATTTGTCATGTTTTACGGGTAATCTACGACGCGATGACCGTGAAATTGCTCGGAATTGTTGGAGAATTTCTGATGGAAATAACTTCAGAGTTCGTAGCAGACATTTTTGTTTCGACAAATCAAAGGTTCTCTTAGAATATGCTACTTCATCCTGTAAACTGGAATTTTATTAACTTTGTGACATGTTCTTATTTCATTGTTTCCATTGTGTTTGAAGATTCCTGCAGGGAAACATCTAATGGACCTTGTTGCTGTTGATTGGTTGAAGGACACAAAAAGAATAGATCATGTTGCTAGGCAGCAAGGATGTGCGGCACAAGTAATGGAAAATTAACTTCGCATTTTAACCTTTTTTTGTATATACTGTTGTCACTTGGTCTTGACCCTTAAATAAGTTCCTAGTCTTTTTTATCTCTTCATGGTTAACTATCCCTTGGAAAATGCAGTGGATTGCATGAACATGATATGACGTATCTGTGATTCAGATATAGATGCGTGAACTTGGTATTTAGGGAGACTGGCTTGTTTTGAGGATTTTGCCAGTTTTCAACCTTGTTGGTTCATCACGATAATTAATAAGCTGTATTGTTTCAGTAAGAAGCTGTTTGTAGGATCTTTGAAAAACTTCAGTTAATGGGATGAATTTTCACACAGCCTGGACGATTTGAGATTTTCGGATGATAAACTTGGAATATATTAGTGTAATTGTTCAGTACCACTCCTTTATAGGGCACAACATATTTATGGATCTTGTTGGTAAATGATTGTGTAGGTTGCCTTGGAAAAAGGTCTTTTCTCTGTGATCTTCAATCTTCAAGTAAGTTGCTTCCATCAACATGATTTTGAATTTTGAAAATGGCGAATGAGTTATAGTTTCAGGAGAAATATTGTTTTGGCTCTTCCAGGTACCAGCTGGTTCAACAAGCTACAGTATGGTATTCTATTTTGTTACAAAAGAACTAGTACCTGGATCCCTTTTGCAACGGTTTGTTGATGGGGATGATGAATTTCGAAATAGCAGGCTAAAGCTTATTCCGTCAGTTCCAAAGGTATGTCCCAGTCAGTACATGTTTAGAATGCTTCCTTTAGGATGTCGGGAATATGTAAGCAATCCTTGAACGATCATTCAGATTTCGAAACAGAGATGTCCGTGGACTATAGGCATATAATGAGTGTATGGGGGCAAAATGTATAGGACATGTAACCATGCAGGTGGAATTCAATCAATTTTAATTTTTCCAACACTATCTGAATTTTACTTAGTATCTTATTACCTTTTCTATCGAATTTGGAAGCATTTGAATCCAAATCTTACTTATTTTGCATTATTTTTCTAGTCTCATTTAATAGTTAAATGCTGAATGATAGAAAATGAACTTGGGAAGGATATAAAAGTTATAATTTGGGTTCTTTTAGTTCTCCTTCCGTCAGTTGGTTATATTCTGTACTGTACTGTACTTCTTGAGTTTCTGTGTTGAATTATGCAGGGATCATGGATTGTGCGTCAAAGTGTTGGAAGCACCCCATGTTTGTTGGGAAAGGCAGTTGATTGCAACTATATCCGTGCTCCCAATTATTTAGAGGTAAAAACACTTTCTAACTGTTTATCTATCAAGATACTCGGATGAACATTAATGTGGTCTAACATGATGTACTGTTTTAGGTCGATGTTGACATTGGTTCCTCTACTGTTGCTAATGGAGTTCTGGGACTTGTAATTGGTGTAATAACAACATTGGTGGTTGAAATGGCTTTCCTTGTACAGGTATACTTGCCTGTTTAATAGCATAGTATTCTTAGTCTCTATGGACCAAATGACTTCAAGCCAATAAGACATATAATGTGTCCAAGCGGGTTTTAGTCCCAACTATGCATTATCAAATGGCCATAAGCATCTAGTGTTAAAGCTGTTACTTTCCACCCCAAAGTATTTTCAAAAAGGAATCGAATGTAGTGCTTGATTATGCACTGTTAAGTGTCCATTATGCATGTTGTCATAACTAATTTGTCAAGGATACGTTCATTTTAATGTATAGTAGAGTACTTACTGTACTGATACCATCATCTCACGTGATAACTAACTAGTTGATAGCAATTTTATGAAAGAGTTGAAGCTCAATAGTGTAGTTAATGTTATTGGGGAATTGTTGATAAGTTATGGTTATTGTATTTGTTGCAGGCAAATACAACAGATGAATTGCCGGAGAGGCTGATAGGCGCGGTCCGTATTTCTCATTTAGAGCTGTCATCGGCTGTTGTTCCCAAGCTTCCGGATAATACTTGTTGACAGTACCATTCCTTTGACCTCACTGATTCTATACAAAATCATTTGTTATGATAAGCATGCAGTTAATCGGCCCCCTTCCCCTTTTCATTTTCATTCTACTATTAAAATTCAACAGTGGTCGGCGTTTTCAGATTACTTCAAGGAAAGAAGAAAAAAAAGAAAAAAAAAGTGTTCTTGTTCACTTAATGCGGTGTTTCTGAATTTATTCATATTACTGTTTCAATACATTGTTACAAGAACATGAGCAAGCTCCAAGTGAGCTCACTCCTCTAATCAGCTTCATTTCCGTTGATAAAATCCCTGAAATCATCGAGAGCAGCCATGGAGCTCTTGGGAAACCCATTCTCAAACTTGGATCTGAGATCAGCAGCTCGTTTCTTCGCCTCCACGTCACCCATCAGCCTCTCTATCCCCTTCACAATCTCCTCTTTAGTCATTGTTCTCGACATGTCTTCAGAAACCTGGTACCCAACCAATTTGGAATCATAGTACTGGTCTCCCCTGATCGGCCACGCCAGAAACGGGACCCCTCGCCCGATGGCCTCTACGGTGGAGTTCTAGCCGCAGTGCGACAAGAATCCACCGGTGGACGGATGGCTCAGTATGAGCGGCTGTGGCCCCATCCTTGTATTATCAATCCCCTCTTCCCTACTCTCGCTCCTCCGTCCCAGTGGGAAGAAACCTTCTTCTGACCCGACCTCCCGGAGCTCGGTTGGATCACCCATATGACGGGATGGCCAGAGTGTTCCAGCGCTTCCGCGAGGTTGGGGTACTCCATGGTGAGGCCAAGCTCGCTGCTGAAAGACACATATAGAACGGAGCCACGTGGCTTTTTGAATCCAGTCACTCGATCACTTTGTCCTCCGTCACGTTGGATTTTTGTTGGTCCTGATCTAGCGGTCGCTGAGGATCTGGCCGGCCGATTCCCAGTATGATTTCGGCATGAGCGGGCCCACCCCCAGACTGGCTTTCCCAGCTGATCCGCAGGGTGTCGGATGTACGGTCGCTCGATGTCGTCGCACGTGTTGATCATCAACCCGATGGCGTCCTCCACCCACGGCGGCACCTCGCCAGGAAGCGGCGGCAGCCCCATTTTCATTTTCTTCCTCTTTCCGCCCTTCGGTCCTGTTGGCAGGGTGTTGCCGCGAGGAGGGCCACCCTGCGACCGTCGCTTGAAATTTGAGAACGTGAGGGCCATTTCTTCAGGTAACCCGGGGAGCAATGGGTCTCGCCCGGTCGGAGCTCTTCAGGGTGGGCCGTCCAGCCCATCATGATGAGCACGTCGACGATGGCGCACGAGGGAGGGTCGTGAGGGTTTGGAGAGAAGAGTGTGGAGGGAGAGAATCATATGGTTCTGGCTGTCGGTGTGTTGCTAGTGGAAATCGGCGGCGAAGAGGGGATCTGGAGGACGTGGATGAGAGGATGGGAGCGGAAGGAGGCAGGAGGAGAGGTTGGAGAAAATGAGGGTGGTTTTGAAATTGCGAGAGGCAATAATGAGCTTGCAAAGCTCCATACAGGGAAGGAGATGACCTTACCTGAAGCCTGGCACAACCAGAATTTCACCTGACATTGTTGTTTTGCCGTGAGTTTTAGATTGCATGTTGATCAACTTATAGAAATAGAAACCAGATAAGAAACAAGAAGAAGATACAAGTTGGACTGAGAGGTTTGACTTAGAAAGTTCGATACAAGATTGGAGGTATTAAGATTAAACATTTATTGCCGACACAAATGATAATAGATTCCTGATGTGCAGCTTTGAGCTATATATGTCGTTAAGGGTTATAATGTGAATCTGCTCGCGACATTGCGATTTGCTATCACTATCTTATAATTGGACGCAGTATGCGTTTTGAACACGACACTTACATGCATCTTTCTTTGTTCTTGTTTCACGCATTCTTTTCTTGTACACGTTTCTATCCATTATCATGTCATCAACATAAAGCACATTAAAGTTTTGTACGAAAAGTTAAGGGATCGAAGGTAAAGAAAACATTGAGAAGAAGACAAAATTAAGAAAAACGGCCAGTCATGATGAAATCATAAGTGAAATTTGAAGATCTCCAGGACAGTTGTGAAGGGTTAGTATATCTATTCAATAGTATTTGGCAAATTACAATACATTACTTACATATTCTCTTTCATATGCTTCATTTCATGTACTTCTCTTTGACACATTTGGCCAATCTCTCAATTCAAACTTGAATTAATGGGTAATTGAATGAGTATAGTGAACGAATGTATGATTATGAGTTTGAATTCATGATCTCTAAGTACACAGGTTAATGTTATATTTCTCAGGTAAGTTTCATAATCATACAATTCAGTTGGAGAGACTTGTACAGTTAGGGTTATACACAGGTTGGTTTTAGACCCGTCTGACACTTTTTGGAATTGCATGTTATATGTCGAATCTTGAAGTTTACATCTCTTAGCCCGGTCGTTTAGACTCTATACATCAGGTCACGTGTCAATCACAATCAAATTACCGAGTTATTCGGGTCAAACCTAAAATTTATTGGGCATTATAAAAAGCCCAAGAGTCAACCAAATTTTTTTTAAAATCACTATTCACTTGTGGTTGGCTGTCTTCACTTTAGGCCAGTGGTTGTCTTTACTTGCTCCTTGGATTTCGGGTAAAATGAATTATTTATCAGTTGTTTTAGTATTTTAGACGTATGGTAATATGATACGTATAAGGAACGGTTTGTAATTATTGAATAGCAAATCACATATATATATATCTCAATTACACACACACACAAAAGTCTTATAGTCCATCTCAATTACACACGCAAAAGACTTGGCAAATGACACCATCAGCCAAAACCCTTCTAAGCAGGCTTATTGCAAACAAAATCCCCGAAGGCATCCAATGCAGCCTCCGAGGTGGCCGGAAAACCATGCTCGAATTTGGCACGCAAGGCCGCGGCCCGCTTGGCCGTCTCCACGTCCCCCATCAGCCTCTCAATGCCCTCCACTATATCCTCCTTCCTCACCATTTGCGACATGTCCTCGGCCACCTTGTACCCTATCCTGAGATGCCTGGCCACCAAGTTGGCATTGAAGTGTTGGTCCCCTCTTATGGGCCACGCCAATATGGGCACTCCCCGCCCCATTGCCTCCGCTGTCGAGTTCCACCCGCAGTGCGACAAGAACCCTCCCGTCGACGGGTGGCTCAGTATCGCCAGCTGCGGTGCCCATCCCTTTATTATCATTCCTCTCTTGCCTTCACTGCCGAGCTTCGGATTGGGAACATACCCTCCTCCTTCCCCTGAATGGGCCTGGATCACCCATATGAAGGGCCGGGTCGAGGCTTCTAGTGCCTCCGCTAACTGGGCGTACTCTTCTGCGGAGGGGCTCACCTCGCTGCCGAAGGCGACGTATAGTACCGAACCACATGGCTTCGAATCCAGCCATTGGATCACCACCTCATCTGAGCTGTAATTGGATTGGTCTCGAATCAGCGAACCCCACGATTTCCAGTACTGTTCCGGCGAGAGCGGGCCCACTCCCCATACCGGCATCTTCATCTGATCGGCCATGTAAGCCAGGAACGGACGCTCCAGATCCTCACACGTGTTGAACATCAGCGCGACCGACCCCTCGATTTCCGGCACCCACGGGGGGCGCGATCCCGGCGCCGGCGGGCCCCCACGGTTTGGGTTTGGGCCCATGGGCTTCCGTTTGAGGTCCGGGTGGGAGAGGGACATTTCCTCTGGCAGGCCGGGGATGGGCCGGGTCTCGCCGGGGCTGACGTGGTGGGCCTGGACCTTCCACGCGCCCCACTCGAGGGAGGCGGCGCACG
Organism: Geranium rotundifolium; assembly: GCA_963920655.1. NCBI lineage: Eukaryota > Viridiplantae > Streptophyta > Magnoliopsida > Geraniales > Geraniaceae > Geranium > Geranium rotundifolium. The sequence continues at coordinate 14,553,955 of OY987319.1, read as the reverse complement.
CGCCGAAGGTGAAGAAGCTGACGACGGGGACGTGGAACTTGGCGAAGACGTGCTTGGACCAGCCCATCTGGAAATCGACGACGGCGCAGAGGACGGCGCCGGAGCGGGAGGCGAGGTGGGCCTCGAGGTCCTCTCCGGACTGGCGGCGGAGGGACTCCGGCATGCGGGGGGTGGGGGAGCCGGTGATCGGAGCGAGGGAGGTCAGGGGGTGGTCGGTGAAAGAGGAAGGGATGGTCGGGGACAGAGAGGAGGAGAGGACGAGGGTAGTCTGGTAATTTCTTGAGGCCAGGTGGAGGCAAAGCTCCATACACGGTCGGACATGGCCCTGACCGGAACCACTAACTATAAAGATCTCACCCTTCATGTTTCTCAGTGAAACTGCAAATTAATTGAAGGTCTGAGTTTGGAGTAGAGGATTGGGGAAGGTCAACATCAAGATCAATAAGAGAGAGCATGATGACGTAGGCACTTATGTCATCAACCACCTTGATTTCCTCTTCCTGCTGCTGCTTGTCTGTTTTCTTCATCTCCAATCCAATGGCTCTCCCAACAAAGTTAAGTAGAAACACACACAAGTCAAATTACACTATCACTCATAGTCACAGCATTCACTCCAAAGTCATATTTGAAAAACGAATTAGATTCATCAAATTCACTGTTTTATCACTACTTGATCCAAAGTCATCTTTGAAACATTCAGATACACAACAAATTGTGATACAAGGTTGGGCTATTTAAGTGCACTTGCTGCTACTTCGCCTCCGAATTAAGATACAGCTAAACAGGCAGTTGCAGTAACAATGATAGTTGAGCTGAACAATCTGAAAACAGCTCAGCTATAGACAACAGGTAAATGCTAATGCTCGAATTAAAAGAACATACACGAGAACGAATGTCAATCAGTTCTCTGGGTCAAATTAATATTATTCCGCCGAGAAAATTTTGGGGTGTCTTGGTGGAGCCGATGCTTCCTCAATTTTCTCAAGCTCATGGCCAAACTGACAGGCATTTGACTCTGGTGGATCAGGCATGAGTGATGGCTTTGTATTCAATTTCTCGTGTACCGTCATCCCCGTCATCCCCGGTAGATTGATTGTTATTTGTGTAAGATATTGGCAAGAAGAGGGTGTTCAGAGGCTCATTATCACTTGGTTTTGGAATATCAATCTCAGCGCATCCAATATTATTGCAGTAGGAAAACTTTGGGGGGAGGGTCATGAGAGGCTCATCTCCACTCAGTTTCTGAAATGCCATTCCAAGCGCATATCCTAGTGCTCGTGCAACAGGAACAGCAACTGCATTCCCAATCTGACGGTACCTGCACATGTTTAACATCAACTTCACTGCGTCTAATACCGAAAAACTATTAGCAGAGCATGAAACTGCAAATAGTAGCTTCTCTTTTCCTTGCAGTAGTAGCTCTACTATATTGCTCTGCTATATTCAAAGCATGTTTTCTCATAACTTAACTAGAAAAGCCACGCCATACTCACTGGTACAGACATGCATGTATGTGTTTGTAACTAACTGGTACCAGGTTTCTTAATTGTAAGCACCAATACCTCTCCGGTATTGTTCCACAGAATCTGTAATAATCAGGAAAGCCTTGCAATCTTGCATACTCACGTATTGTGAGGATTCGATCCTGCTCTGGATGTAATGCAGCCTACAGAAACTTACACACTTGTAAAAATATCCTGAATACATGATTTTGTTATGCAATACAACTAGAGCAAGGAGATACCTGGCTGCGATAATTTGGGGAAGTAATTACAGTTGGCACTGTCTCGTCCCACCACAATCTTGCATATGGTCTATGTGCACAATATCGATATAAATATTAGAAACCAGGAGAAAGTATAAGAAAAGGGTCCCAGAGAGAATTCTAACCTCTTGGACTTTCCTTGTTCAAAGGTGAAGGCGAAATCTGGTACCTACACATAAGTAATAGAGCAGTGTATCAGTATTACTAATTTCATGCTGCCCAGACTGTCTAAATGAGAGCTGATGCTGTTTTAATATGGCCGCAGTTTTTTAATTAATCTGGAGAACTTCAATATTTTACAGCTCAATGCTCCTGGGGTTAGATTTGGTTGATTTACTTCGATAATGTATGATATGTTTCTGGACTGCCAATCAAATTTACTTCCCTCATGTTAAAATAAAGGGAAAATGACAGTATAGTACATCCTCAGTTTACTCATCTAACTAAAAAATTCTCTTTATTGATACCATCACCTCTCTTTTTTTCTCAAATATGTTTAACACCGCTAAAAGCATGTAAAATTACAATTATACCCTCAAACTTTCATTCAATTTATAAACTTATGTCATTGGGAAAATGGGCAAAGACTCGGGCGGCACTCTCTCTCCTGAACATATCTCTTTCCTTTACATATCCGTTTCGATGAGAGCGCCTTGCCGCTGGGTTACTCCTCATTTCGGCCGTCAGATTGAGAGCCATGCTCATCCCAAAACCATTGAATCAGCTCCTCCACCGGAATAAATAATGGTTCATCTTTTAGGTGAAAATGGAATTAAAACAACAAAACATAAATTTTCATATTTTGATTTGCATGAACTGATTTGGATCAGTTTTGTGGTCGTCAGAATTGTCATGTAGGGCACGGAAGACAAAAATTGCGTCGCCAAGTCTTAACCACTTTCCCAATGACATAAATTTATAAACTGAATGAAAGTTTGGGGATACAATTGCCATTTTACATGCTTTTAATGGTGTTAACCAATTTGTAAGACTAAAGTACCAATAAAGAGAAATTTTTAGTTGGGTGAGTAAACTGAGAATGGACCATCAGTTAGGTGTAGTAAACTGTCAGTTTACCTAAAATCAATTATGTTTGGTGTTTATATTTATTCAAGTATCCCATGCCAAAATGAAATTTCGGCAACCAACAGCCTATGTGATACTTTTGCATGGGCAGAGAGATTTTGCAAAGATGTCAAGGCAAGAAAATTGAATATAAATAAGCACTAACCAAAGGTTTTCCAGAAGGCAACAGTATCTGCTCTTTTGTTGCATCTCTGCGGGCTACATTATCCTTACCAACCACCACACCAGGGAGGTCCCTAAAATTTGCTCCCTACAAAAATGTTAAGTTAGAAAGAATAGGTAAAGGTGACAAATTGATCATGTGTAATGTTTTATTTGTATAACCTTTCTTTTTGGAATTTGGCAAACTCGTGCATAATTATCTTCATTTAACACAAAAGCCCGATGGTCATAAAGTGGAGGAACTTCTTCCGATTTTCCCTGGAATCTAGAGCCAGTCATCTCTACAAAACCAGAACCACACACAATAACTGGTCAGGAAAGGAAAGATCAAATCCCCTTACTTGAGATTAAAAAAAGAGCATGTTTTGGGGAGAAAAAAAAAAGCAAGAGATATTCTAGATAACAGGATAACTTCAGTTGTGCATATCCAACTACAGAACAGGATAACTTGAGTTTTTTTCCTTTAAAAGATAATATGTTGAAATTTGTAGACATTTTACACTACCCACAAGTCCATGAAGATTGGCAAGGGAAGGGTAAATGAGAATTGAAAAGTCAGAAAGATGAAAAAAGCTATTGGCAGTTCAAGGGTAATAGTTTTACCATGTTTACTTGACCTTATATATCTTTGAAACTCTGTTTGTGGAAGCTTTTCATATGACATTTCCTCACGACTTTCATCGTTTGAAACCTACATTGTCAAATAAATCTTAATTATTATAGAACTGCATCTATATAGAAAATATATTAGATCCAATATATGACAAAATAAATACTTCTGGAAGATCAGAAATAGCATCTTCAAGAACCAGAGCTTTTTCTAGATGATCACGAGGTTGGTCTTCATTATAAGCAACAGTGTTTCGCTGCAGCATGGAGGTCAAACAAATCAAGATACAGTAGGTTCAGAATTCAAATAATCTCTTCCTCACCCAAACAAACCCCATTACCTCAAACTCAACTGGAGGCCAATATCGGACAATAACATCATGTGTAGGAAGTGGAAATTGGGGTAGTTTCTGCAAGTAGAGAATAAATACATGCACAAGAATTATGAGGTATTCATTTTGATAGCACACTGAACTGAAACAATGCAATTCCACCCCCACAAATAAACAGCACTGAAAGTGAATTTTTTCAAAATATCAAATACTTTATTGTCAAAATATAATGCCTTACCCACCCGCTAAAACATAATTAATGAGTGGGCAAAGCCACAAAAGAAGAAACTTTAACCAATATTCAATAAAATACTAAATAAGAATATCCTTATTGACAATTTGATGTGATTAGGGTGTGGAATTACTTTGTATGCCAGAGATGCCGCTAAAGCTTTCAAGCTTGATGATGACTATAATCAAACCATAATAGATTTTCAACATTTCAAATTAAAACAAAAAATGAGAAACAAACTCACCTCACTAGGATGGGCTCCCCATAGAAAGAAACGCAGCCGAAATTGTGGAAGGCCATAACAGCCAGCTGCCATAATTCCAAGACGTGCTTGGTACTTCATACAAACCAAGCGACTTAGTGCATATCTTCCAAGTGAGGCATTATCAAATCTTAAAATGTCAACTACATTCTCCATCAAAACAAATTTAGGCTTTAAGAATTGCACTATGTCCATAAAGACGATGATTTGGCGATTTCTTTCATCAGTCAGTGGGGAATCAGTATTTCTGAAGCGATTATAGCCACTAATCCCTTGGCATGGAGGGCCACCACAAATAACGTCTACATCACCCTGGAGTTTATCGGTTAATTAGGATGGGGAAATTTGGTACAAAGACAGCAAAATGAAAGCATTGTTTCGTGGAACTAAACATCCAGTTAGAAAAATCAGTAAACTGACTCACCGGAAGTGGCAAGATCTTCGATTTCAATCCCTTCTGCACAAAGTCTTGTATTCGTTCATGGCAGTTACTGAGAATACACACGGATAAGTAATAATTTATTATTGGGTGTATCTAAATCTATAAACATATGAACGTACCTTAGCCCCTCAATTGGTTCCCAAGTATCTTCGCTTGGACCATAGCCTTTCCAATGCACCTAACAAGAGAAGGAATGTGGATTAAAATTCAGAATGTAATAGAAAAATCAACATATGTGAATAAAATTGCAACATGTTAGTGCCTTCTATAAGCTCCGGTAGTTGCATAAGCAACCAAATAAGGACTCATATTTCTAAGCCTCCTTCATTTTTAAGCTTCATATATTCTTAAGATACTTTAATTCCTCAATCAGTAACGACTGACAAGCTATTTCATTATATTGTCAAGGAAAATTGGGAATCATATAGGATCATAAGATAGTAATAAATACATAATTTTGTCTGCTATAGCATACTTATCTTTACAAACTAGATTATATATCTATCAATTTATATTCAAATTCTACATTATATTTTATTGGGATGCACTCCGCTACAAATGGTTGTAGAACGTCCAAATGTTCTACAGCCGTTGGATCATTGAAGATCTGAACGCGCATTGTCCTAGCGCGCGACATGTGGCAGCAAGGTTCTACAGCTGACATTTTCAAGGTTCTACAGGGTCAATCACGTTCTACCATTTCGCACTACACATTCTATTGGTTCGGACGTTCAGACATTTCCACCCCGTTTGTACCTGATTGTTGCTCATATTTTATTTAAAAGATTCAAATACTATGAAATTGCATTCTACTATATTTGTTGCTCTAGTGTTTTATATTTTACTTATTTATTTAGGATATAAATTATATTGACAAAAGAATAATATAGTTCTATCTAATACTATCATACTAATACAATTCTATATTTCAGTTCGTTATCTTTGTATATTAAATTTAATAGCTCTACAGATAAAATATAGTAACAGCTCTTGCAGTTGGAGGATATGATGAGACATAGATGAAGTAGATAGCGTAAGGTTCCCCATATTGTTGTGTAACACTTCTATGGTCAACTTTTTGAGGTTTCAGACATAACTTATACCATCGGATAGAGGTTCAATCCCCATTGCACAGTTAGAAACAACACACATGATAATACATCCTACTTCTATATTCTTTCTTGCTTCTGGCCTGCTATAAACCTTATAGCGCAACACCATGAGTTCTATAACTTGAATAATAAAAAATGCAACATCACTAACCAGTGATAGAACATACATTTGAGAAAAGTCAAACTCGGAAAACCACAAATTTGAACTGCTTATGTAGTGTTGTAGATAAAAATAAACTTCAAGAACAAAGACAATCATAAAAACAAATAATTTCTTCCTAGATTATTAACTTAGCTGAAGTCATGATATAGACTAACATGCATGACCTCCTTAACTAATATTCCTATTTTAAGGGGTACCTTCAATTTAAGTCCGTGTTTGCCTGTCTTGTCAGGATCGCCATAACAAATATCAACTACCCTTGAAACTTCAAATTCATCTTCAGAATCTCCATCTTCTTCACTCAGAGAATTCGCATCATCACTAACTGCTTGCAAATCCATGGAGTTTGAATTGCGTCTTATGTATACATAATTGGTGCCGTAACGTTTGTACAACTTTTCCCATTCCTTCAATAGTTCCAGGAAATCCTCAGCACCTTCATTTCTAACCTATATAATAGAAGGAAAATTTTATTTCACAACATTTGAAACGTAGCAGTTATTTAATAGCAGATATGATCACTCACATAAGTCTCTGGATGATTCAGTTTTAAGCTTTCGGATGCAGACTTACTGCTGTCAAGGGCCCATCTCTAAAATAAAGGGACCGAGTGTAAGAATCAGGATACAAAACCAATAAACGAAGCTTAGCTGAGGTATAAATCTCAGGAAAATGAATATTAATGAAGCTATGAAAGTACCGTGACAAGATCAACACCAGAATTTTTGGCACCAAGGCACAGTCCAGTTGACATTCCACCACAACCAGAATACAGATCTAACAGAGCTAGTTCTCCTTCAGAAGTTCCACAACTTGGCTTATTCTTCAAATAAGTGGCAGTGGCCTTTGCAGGGATCATCATGTGATTGTTTAGTGATACATCACAGCTCTTAACAGAATCATCTAAAGTAATTAATCAAGAAGATAAATATCAGAGATACAATCCTCTTTCACCATAAAATTAAATTTAGTAAAGCTCATCAAAATCATGTAAGACAAGAAAGACCAACAAAAAGTTGAACCAAAGAACTTTCAGGACCTGCCAAAGAGTTGAGAATCTCAAAATGTAAATGATTTATTATCCCCAGTAAATCGTATTTGAGATATTTAAGGAATGATTTTGAGAAGTGCTCTGCCAGACTCTTGGTATTCTAGCAGTATATCACAAGCATTTCATGATTTCAATGTTTCAAACTTCAACCCCAGTTTGAGGGGTTCCAATTCCACCAAAATGCCTTTGCAAAGACCAATTTGGCTATATGAATATGAGTGAATAAATACCACAATTGAAGAATTTCAAATGAAAATTATACGAACCAGAGATAACAAGGAAAATTAACAGAAGACTAGAAAAGATCTCAGGTCATGATTTGTATCTTGTTTAGCTGATTTCTAACTTCAGTAAAACCTCTGGGCTGTGATTATCATCATTCAAGGGATCAGTGACCATTTACCTTCCTGAAAGTTCTTATTTTCCAGAGAAAAATCAAGAATCATTGCTTCCAAACCATAAAACAGAATGCTTGAGCTAAATAGCTTAACCCGCAGCATAATAAAAGCTAAAATGTATAGCAATATCAAAGAATAAGAAACAGAAATAAAAGGATTGCTACCTAGCCAGCAACAGCCTGTTGCATTTCCCAACATGAACTACGAGAGAATCTAGCCATGATATACTATATGAAACTCATTTGTGTGGATATTGTAGTTAATTTGATCGTATAAATGAACCAATAGCCTTCTATACAAATATTACAGGCAACAAAAACAGTGCTTAGGTAAACTTCCACATATCACTTGTCTAATAAAAGCATAGTAATTATTATCTTTTAATAATTTAAAACTATGGGCTGTCTTACCAGGTAACATCGTGCGAAATGTAGAATATTCCACGCAGTACTCCGTATCAAAATAGAAGTCAGATGGTAGTACAAAGTTTGATTTTAGCGCTATCTGCAATCATTAACCAACATTGACAAATCCACAAATGTAGAAGCAACACTGGTAAAGCAAAATGGACGAAGATCCCCACAATACATATACAGATTTCAGAAATAGCATAACAGTGACATAAATTGAAATTCAGTATAAGCAAGAAAGACAACAAGATTGAAGCATACCTTTGGTGAGATTTGTAATATGCTGACCTTTGAAAGAATGCAATCAATTAAATTATCATTCATTACAGTAGAATAAAATAATCGATTCTTGTTATGAAAATTGGCTTCTTTAATTACCTGAGAAATGAAATGATTACAGTTAAATACTGAGACCAATAAATATAGCTTTAGAAAGGAAACCCTACAAAAGCCATGCACTCACTGTATCTTCAACTTTATAAAACCACTGGACCCTAAAATAATTTTCTCCCTCAGTTGTTTTGAAAAACTCTATGATTCTGCCAATATGCTTTTCTCCTCCATCCCCCTGCAACAATTGTTTAAGATACCATTACACAACATAAATAACAAGGTACTCTAATTGCGCTCACAAGATAAACTCAATGTACAGAAAAAAATATAAATAAATAAAAATCATATAAGTTTCAACCTGCATATTCAACAGAACTAAAAGGGTAAAATAAGAATTAAAAAGTGCATAACGCCAATGAAATAAAGAACTTTTACCTTTATGTATGCACAATCCCCGAGACTATAAGTGCACTTGTTCACTTCAGCTTGATTATAATGGCATTCCACGTTAGAGATTATCAAGTCTTCATCATCACTGCTATAAACAATACAGATTTTGCTGTATTAAATACCAATAAAATACTAAAACTGAGGAACATTTGCTAGAGTGGCAAGAATGAGACACCAAAATGTAGCGTCCCGAAGGAATCCGCACAAGTCTATACCCGCACAGACCCAGGTGCACAGGATGAGAATTTGGGCAGCACAGCCCAATCCGCACAAAGCAGCAACTTTTAGAGTTCTCTAGAGACTTCATGCCCCAAGTTGCCCAAAGCTTGCCAAGCAAGTCATCCCTTGATATTTACTTGATGTATATAATATTTTACTAGAGATAATATCATGGAGAATTGCAGAATTGTCTTGTGCATAGTAAATCTTCACCATCCATTTGTAAGGGGTCCTACTATAAATAGGAGCGGTATCATTTGGCCAAACCATCCAAACTTTTGTAAGCATGACCACTAATAATATAAGAGTTTTCTTTATACACTTGTTCTCTTGTGTTCTCTAGATTCCTCCGCCTTTCCTTTCCGTTGACCTTGTTTTCCTCTTGTTCTTACTGTTGTTTTGTAGGAGGCTCACACAGGGTGCTAGATCGCTAAAGTGTCAGACGTACCACAAAAGGTTAAGGAGTCTCTAGAGAATTCTACAAGTTGTTGACTTGTGCGGATAGGGCCTTCATGCCTGAATTGAGCCATGCCGCCCAAATTGGGCAGTGTCGCCCAAATTCATCATGTGAGAGAATATATGCGCGGATACATATCCGCATAGATTAGATTCCTTAGAAACACTACAAAAAACTACCTAAACTATAAGAGTGTAAGTCATTACTTACTCCTTTGTCATCATGCTCGGACGCTTGGATCTTTGACCATGCAATCTCTGTGGCATGTGCAATCATATTTCACATATCGAAACGTTAAAATATGGATACAAAAGAGAAACACATTTTTCAATCATCATAAACTATTGCGATAATAAAATGTGTCATCCCATGCGACATATTCCAATAACTCATTAAATAGACTTAATATGTACAAGTGAATTAGTCAAGCAATCATGAAAGAGAAGGAGTGAAGGAATTGGATATGTACGTGGGATACAAGACCTGGGAATCACACATGAAGTAGAAATAAAAAAGAATTCTAATGTTTCACTAATCATGCTTATGGCGAATTAAATTGAAATGAATGTATGTACGGTGACATTGATGCTAGAAAAGCAGGAAAAACTGGTTAATCACCTTCAGCTCATAACGCCAATGCCACCTTTCTTGAGCTTCACTAGATGGTATTGGATCTCCAACGAAGAAAGAATCAATTTTTTGTTTGTTCTCTGAAGACACCGATGTCTTAGTTTTTGTTGGGGGCCTTTTCTCATCTGACTTTTGTAATTTAACTGAACCACATTTTGTTATTTCAAGTTCGTCCACAGCAGGAAAACCGGCAGTTCCTGGAGATTGTCTCAAGAACTTTTTGTCCATCGTGTGAGCTTCCTCAAAAGGTACTGGATCTCCAACAAAGAAAGAACCAATTTTGTACTTATGTTTGTTCTCTGAAGAAACTGATGTCTTAGTTTTTGTTAGGATCCCTTTCTCAACTGACTTTTGTAATTCTAGTGAACCACATTCCATTTTTCCAACTTTGCCCACAGAAGGACAACTGGCAGTTCCTGGAGATTGTCTCGAGAACTTTTTGTCCATCGTGTGAGCTTCCTTAGAAGGTATTGGATCTCCAACAAAGAAAGAACCAATTCTGGACTTACGTTTGTGCTCTGAAGAAATTGATGTCTTAGTTATTGTTAGGGACTGTTTCTCAGCTGAGTTTTCTAAGTTAAGTGAATCACATTTTGTCTTTTCAAATTCGCCCACAGGACAACTGGCAGTTCCTAGAGACTGTCTCGAGAACTTCTTGTCCATCGTTTGAGCTTCCTCAGAAGGTATTGGATCTCCAACAAAGAAAGTACATTTGTATTTCTTCTGCTTGTTATTTGAAGAGGGCAAAATCATATTTTTTGTCGGGGACTTCGTTTCAGCTGATTTGATGTCATCAAATTCAGTGTCAGATGGAGAAGCGGCAGTTCTTGGAGATTGTCTCGGGAACTTTCTATCCGTCATGCCTGGATCAACTTTTCCCAAAGTTTCCTTAATCTTCTTGTAAGGTGGTTCATCTGATGAGTCAGCTAGTACAGTAAAAGAAGAGTTTGATTTGATACATTCAGAATCTGACGAAAGTGAGGCTGATCTCTGATACTGCTTTTCATCCAATGCTCCGAGACCATGACTGACAACAGATGTCTTAATCTTCTTAGGAGGTTGTTCATCTGACATGTTCAAATCGAGGGTTTGTGCTCCAGATAAAGATGAAGAAAGCCTTGGGGATACATTTGCACCAGAATTGCTAGATTCATAAATTACCCTTGAAGACCTTCTCAAGTGCTCAGAAAAACTCGGGTGATTATACTTTAAGGTCATTGATTCGGCATCAGCCTCTGTGTGCCATGACAAAGATAATATCTTGGTTTTAAACTCAACTGGTGATCTCTTTTTGAGATCATCACACGGACCTGGTGATACAGCTCGAAGGCCATCCTTGTCAGGGGATCTGGATTTCCTGATTGACATTTGTTGCACTATAGGACTTGAACAGTTGCTGTTGCTTCCAGATTTAGCTGGAGAGCTTACATGAGATCTCCTGAAACACTTGTCTGCAGAGTACTCCACATTCAGATGTAGTTCCTTTTCATCACTACTGCAACCATGAGCATACACACTGGCCGTTAACACCAAGTTGAAGACAATTTCAAACAAAGAAGCAAACATATGTTTGTCTAAATTATCACTCACAGTTGCATAAGGTGCAGGCCGTTGGATCCTTGACTCTGTACAACCAAACAATACAAATTCAAAACTGAACAAGAGAACCCAAGTTCCAGAAAACTATTTAAAAGGTATAGATCCCACAAACTGCTGGTTTACTTCCTTTATTAGTAACATCTCATTCTCATATATTTGTCACTAGTATATGAGAATGACGAATATATGACTGACAAATACATTAGGTTCTAAGAAGGCTGCTAAGTTATGTTAGTTTATGACAATATGAGAATGACAAATACAAATTCAAAACTGAACAAGAGAACCCAAGTTACAGAAAACTATTTAAAGCACATAGATCCCACAAACTACTGGTTTACTTCCTTTATTTGCAAATGATGTTCTGTAATGTAAACAGGTATGTTGTCTTAATGCTACTTATGGGCATTGCCCAATGCAAGAGAGAGAGAGAGAGAGAGAGAGAGAGAGAGAGCAATTTTAAGGTCATTCAGGAAAACTAAAAGCCACTTTTGCACCAAGTCAAGTCATGGTATCATTAGTAGCATCTCATTCTCATATATTTTCACTAGTTTCCAGAAAACAGCAAATCATCTGAACTTATCAGGTGTGTCCAATCAATTGGTAATTTAGGTGTAACAGAGAATAATAGGAACAATAAAGCAGACGCACCTGAGCCAATGCACCCTCCAATTTGCCCTTTTCAGCTCCTCTCGGTGACCGTCTGACAGACTTGTCATCGGAGGTGCTTGACCTAGCACACAAATTCTTCAAAATTGGGTCCGCATTTCCAATTCCAGCGGGATCGAGGCTAGGAAGCTTGCTCAATCTCTCTGCATGTTCCAAATAGGCCTCTTCACCACCATTTTCGGGAGTGGTCGAGAGCTCGCCGTCTCCGGCAGGAATCAACCTCTTGGGGATAGATTTCCTGGAATCGAAGGGCTCGGGTTGCTCTTCGCCGTCTCCGTGTTCACACACAGTGAGCACCCAGCAATTGGATCTGGATCCCGGACCAGAACCCGACCCAGAACCCGCTGTACTCTTCATCGCTTCCGATGGATTCAAAGAAGAAGGTGAAGCTACACTGAGTTTGAGTCAAACCCAGCTGTAGCAGTAGCAGTAGCAAGAGAGACGGAGACAAAGATGAATGGGCTCGTGTTTGGTGAACTCTCTCTCTGTAAGATGATAGGAAACCACTACCAGGGCATCACGTTGTGTTGTGGCGCAGTCTGACTAAGTAATTTTATGGTTATTTACGTCAAAAATAAATAAAAATTGTCATGGTATAAACTATAAAATACATTACTGGGATTAGGTTACATATATCATTAAAATATAATATATTTTTGTTTCATATTTATTTTTTCAATTATAATTCAGAAAATGAAGGGCTGCTCATTTTAATCAAGTAGTGCTGGTCACCGTTGGATTGAAATTGTCGGCTAGTGGTCAGTGACATTTAGAGTCAGTTCCGACGACGTGCAGCTAAACTGACCGTGACAGTACATTTACAATTGCAAGTATGTGACTTATTCATAACTATCTTTATCGGGTATCGAACTTGGGTCCTTTCAAATGTACATATTTGATAGCATCTCCCAGACCCAGAAGACGTCCTCTCCTCTTATATCCTTTTTTATTGTTCATTTGGCTCTCTTTAATGGGAAAACCGAAAGCGTCACCATTGTCCTAATAGTGAGCTGATAAAAAATAATCGTAATCGTGAGAAAGTCTATTTATAAAGAACATTGATGTTTAATTACACCACCAGACTAACCTGAGTATCAATGGTTAATCAATCAATCACTATCACTATCAACACCTACCAAACTCTGAGTATGTTACTTGAGCCACAATCATATCTAAAATTCTGCATACCGGTGGCTTTATTTTGGTTACAGAACATAATTAATGTCTAAAATTCTGCATATCAATTTAGTTGCCAAAGGCCATCAAAATCACATAAATGTATCATCACTACTTCAGCAGCAAAAACACTACTCAGACTTGCTTGCCTGGAGAATTCTAAAATGTAAAATAGCAATAGAACAAAAGTGACCAGGTAAGATTGTCTCCCTCTCTACCACCCGGAGTTTTGCAGAGGAATCCTAATACTTTAACCACAGAAATTTAACTTCTTCATGACCAACGCATATGCTGCAGGGACAGTGGCAGGCTTTCTAAGTCTGCGTTTTGATTTCTTAGACTGCATTTAAAAAAGAAAATCTTGTTAATATCATCCAATTAGCTACTTCCATGACAAATATCCAATTGAAATATGAAATAGTTTCTTTCATGTTCACATCACAATATGAGTAACACTTCTACAAGGTCTGGTTCTATCCCTATTGTGATCACCAACTAGAGAGTAAGGGAACAAATGCATATTTAGTAGAAATTGTGCAGCCCAACATTTGGATAACCATTGTAATCCAAATTTATAGGAATGATATTGTACCCACCTAAAGCATGTATGTAAACCAAGTATGAGTCAAGAGGGAAATAGATTGCTTCTCTATAAACCATGTCTTAAGTTCAAGTCTTGGTCTTGGTACACACAAATTGCGTATCAAAATCTCTTGTTAAGTACCTCAAAACCAACTGACCAAGACTAACTGATATCTTCAGTTTGTGTATGCTCGACATGACATAGTAAAACTCAAATTTTAAGTTCATGTTTTCTTGTAGATATGAAATTGATAAACTATTGGAAAGAGGAAGAGTGAGAGTGAGAGAGAAAATGTTCACCATTAGTGGTCACTAAAAGCTTCCTAGGTTCATATTAAACTAAATAAATACAGAAAAGCTTTCTATAAAGAATCACTGAACTAATAAAGTCTTTCAAATGACTGTAGATTAGAAAACAGCTATAACAAGCTCAAAAAGTTTGCAAGTGATGTGTACGTGTCCCGGTCATAATGTTATATTTCAACAGGTTATTCTGTATAACCTTGGTGTCGAACCATGCTCAAGTCATCACCGACCACACTAAATACAAACCTTCGAAGTAAGGAATTAACAGGTATCTTACAAACTGATTCAGAGGATGTTACAAGAAAAGATGAAATGAGGCCTATTTGGCTTATACAGGTCTGTCTACAATTGAAATTCTCTGTATTTTTAGATAATGTTACACATGGGTGACTTTAGGTCAGCAAATAAGAAAAAGATATATTTGGGCTAGTAAAGAAGAAAGGAAAATATCACTTGGAAAATAAGTCTTCTTGCAAAGAAGAGTTTTTCCCTTTTATTTCATTTCTTTGATGAGGTTTCCTTTTACTTTTATTTCCCTACTGCTCTATTTGAGATCTATAAATAGGGTAGAGACAATGTAGAAAGTATCGAATAAGAATTAAGTATTGTCTTGTATTGAGCCTGAGGCTAGAGAGAACCAGGTTTCTCGAACTACCTGGAACTATCTTATAGTAAAATATTTTATTATTATCTTTTTATTTCTTCTATGTTCTCTGTTCTAGTCGATACACTACTCGGGGTGTATCAATTGGTATTGATCCCGAGGCTGGATGATACCAATTGATACACCCTGAGTAGTGTATCGACTAGAACAGAGAATATAGAAAAAATAATAAGATAATAATAAAATATTTTTATTAATATGATAGTTCCAGGTAGTTCGAGATATCTGAGCCTCGGGCTCAATACATGACTAAACTCAATTCTTATTCGATACTTTCTACATTGTCTCTACCCTATTTGTAGATCTCAAACTAGAGCATTATGGAAATAAAAATGAAAGGAAACCTCATTAAAAAAAAAAAAAAGGGGAAAAACTTGTCTTGCAAGAACTTATTTTTCAAGAGATATTTTCCTTTCTTCTTTGCTGGCCCAAATATATCTTTTTCATATTTGCTGACCCAAAGTCAGCCATGTGTAACAGATACTTAGAGAGATTTAGCCTCTTTTCAAAACTTGTTAGGGATGAATCCATTTTAAGCCTTACAAACTAGGTCTTGCTTGCAACTTAAAATGTAATGGGACTGCAGGACTCAATATTTGTAAACTAGTGATAGAGTGTGTGAGACATAAGACCAATGAGACGCCAGATTCAAAGCACAAGCACCATTTTAAAAAAAACAAGGCAGCATTACATTTGCGATATGCATAAAGAATCAATGAAACTTATCTTCCAACAAACTATTGATCGCATTTCACAAGAATGAACTGAATTATGAATACCGTGAAATAGAAAACAAGCAGACCTTCACATGGGCATTGTGCCGCTTCCCCTCCTTCCAGCGACGAATAGTCCCATCACTCAAAGTCCTAAACCTAGATTTATATGAGCTGCACTCCCAGTTTTAGGAATAGAAAAATGTGTAATTAGCAAAAATTAAAAAGTGTGTAGAAAAGAAGTAGCATGGCAACTTACGAGTAAGACTTGATTTTGATCTTCTTGACCTTGGAAACGACTGGCGTCATGGGCTTTCTCCGCTTCTTCCTCTCTCTAGAAGAAACATGGCGCACTTGAAGCAACTACAAAAGTACAAATAAAAGTCATTTTCTGAGCAACCAAACAATCAAATAAGAAAACCCTAACAACTTACAGAGAGGGGCATGAGAGGGGAAGGAAGGGACATAGAGGGCCGGAGTGAAGGAGAGGAGGAAGTGACATTTGGGTTTGGAAAGAGGGAGCAAGTGTGAAGGTGGTGCGGAGAGCAGTGAAGGCGGAGGCGATGAGATGGGCGAGGAAGGGCTGAGTGAGCGGCCAGAGTGCGGAGCTTTGTGCACCATCTCTGCATCATTGGAATCTCGCAAAAACCTCACTGCGTCAATTGGACTATTATGAAATTTGGGGGTGGATTGGTGGCAATTGGAGAGGAACACACAACAACACTTAGGAACCGGGTCGTTTGGAACTGGGGGTTGCCGTGCTTCGGCTTCGGTTTGTCCCAACCCGGGTTTAACCAATAACTGTCTAGGCTTTTTGAAAAGGTGTGTTCGAGAATGGGTTAACCGTTTGTGACCCATCTGTGTAGGAGTGCTCATCTGAGAAATCGCACCGACTGTAAAACCAACTAAATCACGCTCCGTGGTTGATAAACCGTGGATAATTGGTGTGGTTGAGATTTTAATTTGAAAAAAACTAATATAATTCCATCTTGTCGAGGTTTCGTAATGTTAGAATCGCCGGGTAACCGCAAAACCGAAATCGCATTTGACTTCATCTTGCTTACGCGGCTCATGACTTCAATCTCATATTTTTCTCCTCTTCTTCCCTTTCTTTCCTCAGTTTCATCTTCTTTAATATCGAACTTTTACCTTTTTATCGCGAACAATCGTTTATGTTTGACGTTTTTTCATCATTAGATTGTGATCAAATTTGAAAGCTCTTAACTGTCTTTGATCACCCCTTAATGATTATTTGGCCAATAAAAATAATTCAAAAATCATGTTTTCAACATTTTAATTGTTTTTTGCTTGAAAATTGTAATATATTTATTTGGTCTTAATTTATTTGGGTTTGAAAGTAATGTAAAAGATGGTACACACGAGAAGCTCATTGCTCATGGTTGGTGCGGTGAAACCCGCAAACTGGCCAAAAAATCGAGCAGATTATAATCTCCCATTTTGTAAGTGTGGATGCGATTATTGTTTCCATCATGCAAAACCCGCAAGATGCGGATTGGTTTCTGAATATTGGAGTGATTTCAGTTAACTGATCATAATCACCCTTACATCTGTGAGGGCTGAAATGGAAACCCGTAAAAGTGATGGGATGGAAATAGGAAACCGATTACCACCCGAAATTGGTACAATTTGGCCAATTTTTCATGGTTGGTTCAGGACGGGTTTTCGGTTTAACATGTACCCGTCTGAAACTAATAAAAAAAATAGAACTAAATTTTGTCATTCTATTTGGAAATCTATTCCCGAGGCATCCAAAAACTAACATAAATCTAACTTAATGGGTGAAATAATCATTAGAAAGTGACCAACATAAAATGTTGTCTGAGTCTAAGTTTGAGTGAGAGTCTAAGATTGATTCTTACTTGTTTTAATAGATTTGGTTTATGCCTGTACACACACAAAATTGAAGAAATTGTTAGTTACAAACTATGATAAAAAATTCTGAAATAATAATAATAATAATTAACAAATAGAAATTCAAATAATTTAGTTAGAAACCCTAAATCCCTAAATTCAAAACAAAATTCTGGAACTCTAATCCCCAAATCGAAAGTTTTATTAGAAACCATAATCTCCAAATCTAAAATTTTATCAAAAACCCTAATTTCTAAATCGAAAATTTTATCAAAAGTCGTATCCCTAAAAAATTGAAAATTAAATGGGAAGAGATACAAAATACATGAGTAACTTGAGTTTGTTGTGGTTACACGTCACTAATATGACTCATTTTGGTGATATCGTGCATTTCTTTGTCCATCTAGACCCTCTAAAAGGTTTCGTTAAACTCGGGAAAAAGAAACATTCAATCGGAAAGGAGAAGAACACAAACATGCTACAAGTTATAAGTAGAGGAAATTGCAGGTCACTCCCATGTACTATACAACTTTTGCATGTCACCACCCTCTACTTTTTTTAGTTGCATGTCACCACTGTAAGGTTTCATTTAGTTGCACCGTCCATCACAGAGTTAAGTCTGATGTAAAAAGTCCAAAATACCCCTATATTAAAAAAATAAAATAAAAATACATCTTTTGAATTTTTTTAAAAATATTTTTTATCACATAAATAGTAAAACACTGATTTCAAAATTATTTTTTAAAAAGAAAACTAGATTTTTCAAAAAAATATCTAAAATAAACAAACAGCTTTTAACAATGTTTTTTATTTTTTAATATTATTTAAAAATAATTATATTTTAAAAAATAATAATATTCAAATCAGTGTTTTATTATTTATTCCATAAAAAAATTTAAAAAAATAAGTTAAACAAATCATTTTTTGTTCATTTATTCATTTTTTAAATACAAGTGTATTTTAGTCATTTAAATATTTCAGTTTCAAATTTTATTAAATGACTAAAATACCCTTATATTTAAAAAATGAAAAAAAAATCATTTTCTTATCTTATTTTTTACATTTATTTATGGAATAAATAATAAAAAACTGATTTGAATATTTTTTTTTGAAAAAATATTAAAAATAAAAAAAAACGTTGTTAAAAGTGATTTTTTATTTTTTATTTTTTTTTGAAAAAAACGTTTTAAAAAAATTAATTTTGAAATCAGTATTTTATTATTTGTCTGATAAAAAATATTTTTTTTAAAATATGTTTGAAAAGATATTTTTTTAAATTTTTTTAATATAAGGGTATTATGGACTTTTTACATCAAACTTAATTTTGTGATGGACGGTTCAATTAAATGAAACCTTACAGTGGTGACATGCAACTAAAAAAGTAGATGGTAGTGACATGCAAAAGTTGCATAGTATAAGGTAGTGACCTACAATTTTCCCTTATAAGTATGAAGAGAGCACATTTCATAACGAGAAAATATGAAGAAGACTTTGTGAATCGAAAAATTGTAAAGTGTTGATGCATGTGGTGTTCGACATTTAACCTTTTAAAGGTTGCTCGGTCGATAACCGAGAGAGAAGATGAATATCTGCAGATTCTCATCGATAATGAGAAAGCTAAAAGATGCAAACGCAGAGTCTCTACTCTGAATCCTCTAAAGATCATGGAGAGGCGAGAGTGGTGGAGCCGCTGGTGTGAAAACGTTTCGGTTCAACGAGATGACTATTTGTGGATAGTGGAGAATGAGGCAAGGGTTGTGAGAAGTCGTAATGATTAATAAGGAGAAGTTAGGATTAGACTGGTTAGTTCATATCACACCGAAGTTGAAATGGGTTGGGCTCTAGCACAAATGAATAAGTAAGCGCTGAGCTCTAGGGTCAACTGTTGTTGACTGAGGCTAACCGGACGGTCCATATTGATCTCCATTTTTGGCCTTAGAAATCGCCATCGGACCAAAGATCTCTAGTTTCCCCTTTTCAAATTGGTGAACCATACCGGAAAACGTGGGTGGACTACGATAGTATCCAATTTCAGTCCGATTTTTCAGTTTTTTGGGTCGCAAGGATTTTTTGAACACCACTAACTCTACACTTCAACTACAAATTAAAAATAACTACTATTGGTGACTTGTGAATCACTCGGTTTATATTATGTCGTAGCGTGATCTAACAGTTTTTTAATTGGTCAAAATAAATCTCTCTATATATCCTCATTCTACCTCAACATATTTTCAGCAAGCTAGATTTGGAATCTTGTTCAAATTCGACAAGACCTAATTGAGTCTAATGTCATGGTGGATAATTGAGTCGTTGATATTTTAGTCTAAACTCTATTATTTTTTAATCAGATGTTGATTTCTATAGTATAAAAATAAATAAGAAAAATTGAATAAATGATTGAGATAGATCTTGAAAGAGGAATATAAAGTGGACAAGGGGACCATTAAAAATTAACATTAATATTATGTTCGCGCAAACAGAGCAATTTTTTGGAAAAGTGGTAGTGGTTTTTGAGTTAGAGTGCCATAATTTTAAAATTTTGAGAATTGGTGCATGACATTTTCGTCTTTTGATAGCAAAGTTGAGTAATTTGCGATAAATTATAAGATGTTATTAGGAAGTCATAAATAATAGATAGGTGTAGTTAAGTAAAAATCAGTCCCAATTAGGGGCGTTCATCAGGTCTGACTTAGATAAGCCTGCCACTTATTTACCATTTTCATTACTTTATGTTATATTTTAGTATTAATAAGACTAAAATAAATACCCTAAATATGTTTTAAATTTTCAAAAAAAAAATGCCCTTCTTGATATTCTTTGAGGATTAGTATGATGATTATGTTTTATTAATCATGTATGCACGTTATTGTGATAATTCATATGCATTGCACTACGTTTAGTATTGGCATATTTTTTAGTGCGAAGTCAAGATGTCTGACAACATTTTGCAACACAGTTAGTGCGACATGACACTTGCAGGATTTATGCAAGACATCAAAGACTTTCTGTTTTAAACACAGAAGCTCTGCGATCAAAAGAATAAAGACATGGATGAATTAGGCAAGGTCTAGCTGGAAGAAAGACACGCAAGCAAGGTTTAATGAAGGCGGCAACGCCAACTTGTCACTTGCCAGAAACGCAAGGCGGCAAGAGACTTCCTAATCGGAATAAGAATCCGATTAGGCAATAGGAGTTGTTATAAAAGCATGCGCTACCCCCTTAGCAATTTAGTCCTTTCTATGTGCTAAATTCTTAGAGCTCTTAACCGTGTACGACCAGCGGATTGAGAGGTTGATCTATTTAGAGAGGACGCTGTCGATTGCATACATCAAGTCGAGGAGATTTGAGTGTATGTAGTCTATTGGGTTTTGATTCGTGATTGAAGACTCACGAAGAAGATTGTCGAAGACAACACAACCGAGCATAGGCTTGCTCGAAGGGTGGAATTGATACGTTCTCAAAGACAGGGGGAGTCCTTGGTCGAGTTTGTTCACGGTGAGATCTCTAGTAGCTTAGGACAATAGCTTGTGTGATAGCTAGTTGATGCTTGAAGTTGTACTATTGACTACCGAATAGTGAAAATCTTTCCACTGGCAGAGTGTCCCTAGACGTAGGTGCAGAGTCACCGAACTGGGTAAACATATTGTGTGGGTTGGGCTCTTGACAATGAGTCACAGTCAATGAATTTGTCACTCACTCATTTTAATTGTGAATAAGATATATGCGACCCCTTGATAAATAAGACTGACAAAATGCATAGACATGCTAGTTGAGTTGATAAAGGGTTATTATCATAATGAGTCTACTTGGGATAAAAAAAATTAAAGATTGAATATATTATATTCAATTAGGGTATCTGGTGAAAAAGAGATTGTGATAGTTACAAAGTTGAGTCATCGATCTTCATATATTTGGGCAGTCATAATTTCTTGTTAGATGTCACTTATGATTTATGTGCGAAATTGAGATTGAGCCCAATGTTAATGCTATATGAGCCTACGGGATCACACACAGAGAGTGAGCTTGAAACATGTCGGGCTTTCGAAGCTCAAATAATATTGTGATTGTTTATTTTCTTTTTTTATTATGTTCATAATATAATAAAGATAAAGAGAGAGATTTCGAAATAAAAAGGGTTTTTAAGGAATAATTGATTTTGACTCAGTTATCTCAGGAGAATGTTTTTCGAATATAAGACACGAAGAAATCCTATAACGTAATTCAATCGGTTTTGGTATTTACTCGCAATATAACGTAGTTAGTCATCTCGTTAAAATATGTTAAATTGTGAGGTTAAAAAGACTAAAATAATCATATGTGTATTTTAAATTTTCAAAAGATACCCTTTGACCCTCTCTCCATCTCTCATCACTCCCCTCTCTCTCAATCGGGCCCTCAAATCTCCTATGTTTTCCAGCTCGATGTCGTCACAGGTTCTTATTTTTTATTTCTTGCTTCATCAATTACTTCCAAAAATAACTTATTATTTTATTTATTATTTCCTCTAGCTAATTAATATGGAACTATACACGTATTCTTGCATCACATACTTATGCGGAAACATAATTATTTCATGTATGTGTATTTCTTTTATTAATTTCTCGGGTTCTCTTATAATGAATCATTTAAATTAATCGATAAAACAAGTATTAATTAATAAAGAAAAATGCATGAAAGGGTGAGTAGTTGAGTTGTTCATAAGAGCAGAACATGGAGTTGTTCCATGGTGTTCTCAGTGGTCTGGACCAGCCCGGCATCATCACTAGAGTTCGAATTGCTCTTGAACCAACTCCCAAAAGAGTATCTTTAATTTCATTCCATCTCCCATCATACACTGATAGTTAATCTGGTTCCGATCCAAGAAGAGAGAACTTTAATTTAGGTGGATCCGGGTACTATATTTGAATTAATTTTAGTTGTTGTATGGTGAGGCGGTAGTTGTGCAAATCTAAAGAGGGTCATGGAGAGAAATAGAGTCAAAAAGATACATTTTGAAATTTTTAAACACACATAAGAGTATTTTAGTCTTTTTAACCTTAAAATTTATTTAATTAATTACAAGTTAATAAATTTAGTTGAAGGTCATTTACAAGTAACTATACTTATTTTAAAAACTTTTATTTTCATTCACTTAGTTATAACCTTTTTTATAATTTATTATTTTCAATCCAACTTAACTGAATGTGACTAAAATGTTAACTGAATGTGACTAAAATGCTCCCATTCACATTTTCACTCTCTCTTCTTTACAACTGCCCTCCAATTTTATCTCCTCTACAAAAAATTGATGCCAACTATGTGCATTGAGAAAAAGTAATGGGGTCCTAGGCGTTGCGTATCCGGTGACAAGATCTATACGAGCCCAAGAACAGAGGGTCTCTGTCCCACTGGCTCCTCAAGAGTCAAGACCTTGTCGAACAGTTTCCGGCGAAATTGCAGGTGATTCTAGACATTAACTTGCTGAATCACTTGATTCTGCGAGGATGGCTCCAAATCGACGCTCCTCTGATTCAATTCGCGACGCTCATCGACCCCAATTCGCGACGGTCCTCGGCCCCAATTCGCGACGCTCATCTCTGTATCTCGCAACGAGTGGGGCGTTATGTGCCTAGGAGCAAAGGGGCAGATTATCGGTGGAATCCCACATAAATTTGCGCTGAATCGTTCACAAATCGTGTCAGAACTGGCTGCCGGAGTAGATCCCTAATGACTGAACGGAAATCGCAAGTTTTGGCCGATGGAGGTGGTGGCTCTGCCATGTTGCAGCTTTTTCTCCGGTGGTAGTGGGGCTCGTGGGGCGGCGACGAGTCACGACTCGAACTTCGCTCAGTCTGGCTATGTGCTCCTGTACGAGCCCAAGAATTGGGTCCTATGCGTTTCTATCTAGACTCGATCAGTTCTGTTTTGGGTCTCCTTTGCAGGTGAAGTCCCCGTCCATGGCATCCCTAACGAAACCGATGAAAGAGGATATGTAGCACAACGTTGTTGCCTTCGGACGATGCGCCCATCCCAAGCCCACTTCGCCTCCTTCGGTGGTTAATGTTTTCTGTGATTCAGCAAATATTTGGAAGCATATTTTTGTTATGATTCTGTTGCTTAATGTTGTGATTGGAAACATGGTAATTTGGTATCGAAAATCTGGAAGCATATGTGTAATATGGTACTGCAAATTTTTTTCATATTAAAACTTTTGTTCAAATTCATTACTTTGATTTGATTTTTTTTAAGGTAAAAGCGAATTTTATTAATTAAATAGCAACTAACCCGGCATCAAGCCGGACAGCTGAAGTTACAGTTGGTGGGACAGATCCCTCACCATAATCACGGCTACTGTTAGTTAAAGCAAACATGACCAATTCGTGAGCCATTTGATTACAAGTAAAACAAAGAACACATGTTCCGATAGTCAGTCATATTCATCAAATAAAACACATAAGTCGGAGTTGAAGTTGTAGATTTGACATAGTGATCGATGGTGCACAAATTACTTCTTTCATAAAAGGTATTGTATCATTGGTTGAAGTTCCATCACGCCTTTGATTTATCACCCGCAGTTCCTCTTTTGTCTTACAATGAGAAGCATCAATTAAGTCTAGTAGTAGATTTCCATCTCATTGGTCATAACTATTAGATTTTTCATGACTTCTTGTCTATCGACTCTTATTCTTGCCTGGCGGCTTCTTGTCCACTTTCATATTTCCATCACGTTCTTGATCATAAATTCTACTATGATCGTTTCCATAACCTTTGGTCATACTTAATTAAACTTGAGAACAATTAATCATACCAAAATTCAACTCAGTATCAAGAGTTTTAGTTGTAACCTTCGTACCTTTTGCGTGTATCGACAATGGATCCAACGAATTGATTTTTGACACATTTGTACGCAACACCGTTCGCTAATGATTCCTCCAAAGTTGTGCAGCTCGACCTGTTTAGCATCACATAGAGTCACTGCCTCCAACTCATATGGATGGAGAAATCCCGTGATCTTGCTGCAAAATGCTTTACACATGCATCTATGATAACTCTGGAGACCAATCGACTCGAACCAGTTAGCTTCATGCAGAGCCACGGCCTCCAACTCATACGGATGGAGAAACCCCGTGATTTTGCTGTAGACCGCTTTAAACCAGCTTCCTCGATCGAACCAGTTAGCTTCATGCAAAGCCGCGACCTCCAACTCATACGGATGGAAAAACCCCGTGATCTTGCTGCAGGCCGCTTTAAACCAGCTTCCTCGATCAACCCTGCGATCAATATGGGCATTGTGAAATTCAAGTTCTCCCAGCACATTAGATTTAACCCGATCAACCCATCGACACCAAGGACCCCACTTTTCCTTACAGTACCGATCACAATAGGACACACAAGTGACGTATTGAATCTTAAGCAAGCCGAGTACCCCTAGTTCGGTGTGCTTGCATGAATTTGCCCACCGACGCCAGATAATTCCATATCCCTCCCAATACCGATCTACCAACCAATCAAAACCGCTGGTTCCCACGTATTGAAGCTTAAGCAAGCCGAGACCCCCTAATTCGGTATGCTTACTACGAACATAAGTTGGCCCAAATGATAACGAGCTTGCTTATACACAAGCAAAGCCTTGAGACAACAACTCATATTTCAATTTCGATTAAGGACACTTCTTTTTGGGACAGACACCTCGTCAAGCATTCGTTTTCAATTTCGGAACTTTTCTCTTTTGGGGCACAAGCAAACTGCGGGACAACTCGTAGAACATTTCATTCGCAACCCCTTCTACATACACTACAATTTCCTTTTTTATTTCTTCGCATCCACGGATTATAAACAAGGTGGATCCACGAATGTTGGGGATGAAAAACATGATGCTCTACACTTCTTCTATACAATAATACATGAAAGCGCCTTCAAAGGAACTGTATACAAGTCCGTACCAACATCATGCTTCGTGATATATAGGTACCGCTCTTCGGTTTTAAGGGGTGATGGTGGCTGAAATGTTCAACAATCTCCGGATTATCCTTCATATTCATTTTGATTGAGTGTTTCATTTTTTGGGCTGCTGACTGAAATGTTTAACAACCTGCATTGATATAAGGAAAATGGTCTAATACTGTTAGAATTCGACTCATTTAAAAGTTCAACTTGTCCACTTAAAATCATTTAATTCGGACTATATATCAACTAATTATCAGAAATTGAGAATCAAACGGTTCTAACGGGTAGAATCAAACCGGAGAACTCGGTCCAAAACCGAAACAAGTTCCAAAACTCCATGTCCGAAACAAGCCTTAAAAGTCTTAGATCGAAATGGCAAAGTCAGTAAAATCTTTACTTCACAGTCAATGTGATCATATAATGGCAACAATATTCGCTAAAAATGTTATCTCAAGATAATAAATAGCGTCTGAGTTTTGTTCATCAGTGCTTTATATCCATGATGTTTTTTACTTTAGGGGCGTAGAAGGAGTAAACCATAGCTTGGCGCCTGACAACCTCGAGCTGCGCTTTGCCATTATCGAAGGTGGTTGATATGGTTGATGTGTCGGAGAGGTGGGAGTTTTGGTGGAGCCCATCTATTGTGCGGCGCTTGGTGTACTCTCTGATGTTGTAGTCGCTAAAGTTACGAGTTGTTCTTAGTGTTGAGCGGAATGGGGAAATGACTTCCGGTCTGGTTGGCGTGATTGACATAGTTTCTCGGGGTGACAAAGTGTAGGAGATTGTTTACTTGATTCAAACCAAAAGTCCCCTTTGCTTCTCTTCTGTCAATGAAAGGAATTTAGTCACATAGATTAAACTAAAAACAAATGCACGAATATGCACAATAGAACTCCGGCCAAGTTCAGACAACAACTAAAAATATTTTCGCTTTTCCCTTTGACAAGTGCTTTATTTCACAACTTAAAATTAAGTTTTAAACTTATTATTCAATGAGAGAGCAATTTTTTTTTATATAGTCCAAATTACATCCATTCGTAATCTAGGTATAATTGACTTATCCTGAAAAAATAAGGAAACTGGACATTAAGAACGTCATAATTGTTCAACGAAAAATAACTTCTATTTGTAAGCGAAAACCAAAAACTATAGTCAAGTGGAAAAGGTCATCCAAATTACACTCAGTTCATTGATAACTTCTTTTCCTAAGGGATGCCACGACCTATCTTTAACGGGTCTTTGCAACCAAGCTTCAACGAGAACTAATATGTATCATTATTAATGTGGAAGGTGAACCGATTTTCATATTCTATTGTCATGACCTTAGCTCCTCTCTCTTTGTTATTTTGAGATGACATGAAAATTACAGGAACTAGTTTGACATTGATGGCACAAACAAGAAAGATTCTAAGTTATGTAAAGTATATCAAGATTCACAACAAACAAATTAAACAAATAACAGAAATATAAGAACCCGTTTCAAATTAGGGCCACAACAGTATCAAAGGAAGCCTAATAAATTAACAAATTAAGGGCGTGTATTCAATTAGGATTTTAATGGATTTTGAATGACTCTTAAAAGTTCATGAATTCTTAAAGTCTACAAGACTCTTTCATGTCTATAAAGAGTCTTGATGATTTTAATGGAATGACTTTACAAATCTCATGATTTGAGATGATACTTGTAAAAGAGTTTGTTATGCCTATAATGACTTTCAAAATCATTCAAAGTCATCAATTTCTCAAAATCATTTAAAATCATTAACTTTTAAAATATCTTTAGATTTTAAAAGTATTTTTAAAGGTAATGATTGAATACCACAAGACTTTAAAAGTATTTTTAAACTCATGATTGAATACCGAGACTTTAAAAGTATTTCTAACATCACGATTGAATACCACAAGACTTGGAAAAACTTCTTAAATTCATTAAAATCATGATTGAATACACCCCCGAGAGTAAGAGTGAGTCGGGGAGCAGAGAGTTATTTGAAGAACAAGAGGGATAAAGGATTTTTTCATGCTTGCCTGGAGACATACTTGAAAATCTCATCTTCCAGTGTCTGGTTTGTTTCTACTCTTACGTAATCATGATTTGATCTCCCACCCAAGGATGGTTTTTTGTAGCAAAGCTTTTCCTTTTCCTCTTTTCTTCTCTTCCTTGTCAGGTTTAGATCTTGCCCCTAATTTTTCTTTTGGGAATCTATATAACTTTTTTATCTATTGTACAGTGGACGAAGTTATAGATTTCTCAAGTTATAATGAAATAGCTATCCCTTCCTTACTTTGCCAGGATTTAGACATGTTTGTTTTTCATCATACCAAATCTAATAAGTACAGAGGTTGCAGCTTTTTGTAAAATCTTTTGGATTAAAGTTTATTGGCGTGTCAAGTTGATAGTGTGAGATATTCCTTAGAAGTACATTTATTACTGCATTTTGTACAAATTATTCACAATATGTAAATGCAACTTCAAGTTTATATGATTTGATACAGCTTTATATTCATTACTAATATACATGTTTTTTCCTTCCTTTTAATTTGTGAAGGCTGGAGAAAAGCGTAAAGAAAGAGATGATAGAACTTGAGGGATCTTTGGGCAAGAGTGATGCAGTGAATAGCGAACTGGCACAATTGACCCCTTTGGACTATATTTGTATGGTCTTGTGTTGAAAGAGAAAGTTAGCGAGAATCTTGCCCGCACAGTGCTTGTGGAATCAGTAAATAGCTATCCTTGGAACTGGAGTGCCTGGTTAGAGTTGCAGTCCTTATGTACTACAATTGACCTCTTAAATAGTCTCGGACTCAATAACCATTGGATGAAGGACTACTTTCTTGCCTCTGCTTACCAAGAACTGAGGATGCACAATGAATCCTTGGCGAAATACGAGTATATACAAGGCACATTTAGTTTTAGTAATTACATTCAGGCTCAAATTGCAAAAGCCCAGTACAGTTTGAGGGAATTTGAACAAGTCGAAGTGATATTTGAAGAACTACTCAGGAATGACCCGTACCGAGTGGAAGACATGGATATGTATTCCAATGTGCTCTACGTAAAGGAGTGCTTTTCTGATCTTAGTTATCTTGCTCACAGGGTCCTTATGACAGACAAATACCGACCTGAATCTTGTTGCATTGTGGGGAACTACTACAGTTTAAAGGGTCAGCATGAGAAGTCGGTGGTGTATTTTAGGAGGGCACTCAAATTGAACAAAAAATATTTATCTGCTTGGACCCTTATGGGTCATGAGTACGTGAAGATGAAAAACACTCTTGCTGCAATTCATGCGTATCGACGGGCTGTAGATATAAATTCCCGTGATTACCGAGCCTGGTATGGTTTGGGGCAAGCTTATGAGATGATGGGTATGCCCTCCTATGCTCTTCACTATTTCAGAAAATATGTATTCTTGCAGCCAAATGATTCGACATTATGGATTGCCATGGCCCAATGTTATGAAACTGAACAGCTCCATATGCTTGAGGAAGCAATTAAGTGTTACAGAAAAGCAGCAAATTGTAATGACAGGGAAGCCATTGCTCTGCATCAGCTTGCAAAGCTGCATTGTGAGCTGGGGCGGTCTGAAGAAGCTGCTTTTTATTACAAGAAGGATTTGGAAAGGATGGAAGCTGAAGAGAGGGAAGGCCCAAATATGGTTGAAGCTCTTCTATTTCTCGCTACACATTATAAAGCCCATAAGAGATTTGAAGAAGCAGAGGTGTATTGTACTCGTCTTCTAGATTATACTGGTCCCGTAAGTTATAAAACCCTTTTCATGAAAAGAAAGTTTTATATTCCATGCTTGCAGCAATAATACATTAACTATTTGCCTGTATATATGATTCCAGGAGAAGGAAACAGCAAAGAGTTTGCTGCGAGGAATGAGAATAGCACAGTCTGGGTTACCTTCAATGGATGTTGAGCATTTTCCTGGCTAAGGTTATGCACCATCCCTCACTCCCTCCATTCTTGGATTATGGACTGATGAGATGAGATAGATGCTCAGGTGTATCGTTTCCCTGAGTGCCTTGAAGATGTATTTTTGTTTCATTTTATTGTCGAAATGCTATTTTTGTTTCTAGGATATGTCTTTAGTTTAATCATCATATTTTTCTCACATTGTTGATATGGCCAACAGCATGTTTGCTCAGTTGGTAATTGGCAAAACTATAGTTATATTTGATCAATCATCTACCATAATGCAACAATTTTGACCACCATAACAAAATGTGGAGGAAGGAAGTAACTTGTTCAGTATCTGTTGGATTTGAATCCATTGCCTCAATTAATCTTTGTACAGTGCCAAAGAAGTAACTAATATTTTGCTGCCAACTAAGTTTCAGTTTTTGTGGATAATTATTTATAAAAAAACAATTAAAATGGATTGATGTGAGAACCATCTTCAACCTCCAGCTCTGACTGTTATTGCAATCATCCCAATTTGTAATAATTACACTTTACAATTCAAGAGTTTATTGCAAGAAAACAAGAGTACCAATATTTCATTTTCTGGTAACGAATGACCATATTGTTTTTTCATTTGCTAGCACATAGATGATTTTTGTGTTGTGGGTTCTTCTACCAAGACTGTAATTAATTTCAACTCGTATAGACGATTTTTGTCTTCTTTGCTGGATTGTCATTACTTTGTTTTTGCTTCTTGCTCAACTTTTGGTTGTTGATACATGTGCAGAAGGTTTTCTCATTATCCTTGTTCCACCGCATAGTTATTACTCTATAAGCAGGGGTGCAACCGCTCTTCTTCATTTTGAGAGAGTGGATTAGGAATTAGTCTAACTTTAAATCATTATATTCAGTTTTACACAAGGTTTAAAATTGCGGAAACGAACCTTGAGGCGTTTTTCTTGGTAATGCGAGGCGTACTGAGGCGTAAGCCTCACTTATAAAATAAAAATAAATCATAAAATATTATACAAATCATAATTTAATAAATAAATAAAGCAAAAAAAATAACAACATAAACAAAAACAGTATATTATAAAATAAAAAAACAGTTTATGTGAAAAAATTATAAAATAAAAACAAAAATAGAAAATAAAATAAAATAAATATAAAACAGAATTTTTTTAAATAAAAACATAAAATAAATTAAATATAAAAACAAAAGAAAAGGAAAAATAAATTAACTGTAAAATAGAAAAAAATTAAATGTAATGAGAAAAAGAAAAGAAAAAACATTAAATATAAATTAGGAAAAAAATTAAGTAAAAAACAGAAGAAAATAAATTAAATAAAAACAGAAAATAATTAAACTATAAAAAGAAAAGGAAAAATAAATTAAAATAGAAAATTAATAAAAACAAAAAATAAATTAAATAAAATAAAAACAGTAAATAAATAAAATATAAATTAGAAAAATAAATTAAGTATAAAACAGAAAAATAAATTAATCATAAAAGAAAAAAAAATATAAAAAATTAAAATTAAATATAAAAAGAAAAAGAAAAAGAATAAATTAAATTAAATATAATTTATAAAAGTAAATTAAATGAATCAAAAAACTAGTGAAGTGTAAAAATGACTTAAAATAGTTGGACTATGCTACAAACCGTTCTTCCTCTACAAATATTAGAACAGTTTGTAGCTATTGGATTGAAGTAATGAACGGACGAGATGAGAACGGAAAAAACAAATGAAACAAAAACTGAAAATGGTCAATAGAGGCAATCGTGTGTTTGGCTAAATATTTAATGCTAAATGGTCCTCAAATTAAGGAAGTGATAAATACAAATATTTTATATATACAGGTTTTGAAAAACGTTTATACTCATTAAAAAAAATCAATAATGAAAGGTTCAAGTGAGATGTGAGATGATCCGATGATCGGCGTCGGTGGTGAAACAAATATTGAAAATTAGATATATCATCCATTTTTATTCATCTGCAACTGCTTCTTTATATATATATGACTACGTGATCATCCATTTATGTTCTTCTGCAACTTCTTCATGTTCATATGCAACTTCTTCATATATATATATATATATATATATATATATATATATATATATATAACTGTTCTAACATTAGTTCTAAATTTTGAAGCCTACACACATGGATTTGAACAAAATTTCAATTTGTCTACCACACATCAAGCCTCGTTTGGGTATGAATTTCCCAAATCTAACTAGTGGAGTAGCATATTATAAGAAGTACGGACAGTTCTGCAATTTCATGACTCGTCGAGGCACTCAAAAGAACAACATTTTAGGTATCACCTTGAAATATGTCACCTACTCTCGTGAAGGAGAACGTGCACCTAAAGCCGGTGACGAGATTATTCGTTAAATTAATCGCGTGTCGTTGCAACCTTGCATGTGATGCAATATATGACGAGGCTCTTGAGTACTACCAGCGAAAGGGAATTCAGTTCATATCATGAATAGCAACCGCGTGGATTCAATGTAGCCCATATCAATTTCAGTTTGTTACAAACTCTATTTACTTTAGTTGTTGGGTTTGTCCAACCAAGTTACTGGTTGAGAGAATAATTGTTTTTTGTTTGTCCATCTCGTTTTGACGATGCGCTTGTCCTTCTTTCAATATGGTATTTATTGGATGAATTTTTCCAATGTTTCTTTCTTATTTTTAGGATTTATACAACACTTATTTTTTGATCTTACTTGCCACATATCATGAAGCAAAGTACTTCCAACATTTTCATATATCATAAAACAAACAATATAAAACAATTTAATTCATCATGAAATAAAGGGCATGAAACATTTTAATTTATCATGACACATTTTAATATCTCATGATACAAAAGTCATGAAACATTTTAATGCCTCATGACACAATTTTAATTCATCGTGACACATTTTAATATCTCATGACACAAAGGTTATGAAACGTTTTAATGACTCATGACACAAATATCATGGAACAAAACATGATATTTCATTTTAAAAATATCATGAAGTATTAAAAATGAGTCATGATTAATGAAAATGTTTCATGTCATTAGTGTCGTCCTTACGTTT